>JADLZN010008104.1:0-152935 GCA_018155175.1 Sinocyclocheilus anophthalmus
TTTCTTTCTTTGTTAAAATCAAGTTTATTTTGGACCTCTGAACTCTGCTCTTCACTTCATTGGCCGCATCACCCAACCAGAATACACCACCACCAGATTGGCGTCAGAACAGGCTTGGACTGGCGCCCCACCGTCTGCGCGGCCCCCTGTGGGTGGGGTTACCGGGTCTGCCCTGCAAACAGCTCCTCTCCACCGGGGCCCCCCCCACCCACAACTTCTAGCACGAGTCCGGCTGTTCTGATGGTGAAATTGGCAATACGACCTGTTTGTGTGGTGACTAGGGTCCCCACCTGTGATGGTCACTGAAGCAGAGACAGGGGGGGGGCTTTTTCCACCACAATGATCTACGATTGGAACTATTAAATAAACATACAACGTGGATTGAGCAGGTTCCCAGATTGTCAAAAGATCCTGCTGTAGAGAGACGCTTCCCAACACACCCGCATCCTCTTGTTTTATCTAAGTGTAACTCTAGCAGAACGCGTGCTTGACCCGCGCTGTGCCGCCACGACGGGCACTACTGGGTCAATAGTGTCCTTTCCAACAACTCAAGGAAGCTCAGGACATCAATGAGAGACCGTTCAGCAAAGACGGGACGCACACACCGAGGCTCTTGCGGGGGCTTATCGCAGAGGGACTCCAAAATAAGGCAAGCCCTCGGCCTTAAGGATATCGCCCGCTCAGACGGCGAGCGTAGTGTGGGTATGGCCTTAAGGCGGAAGCTTATGAAGGCAGGGGTGTTGCCTTTGATCAGACGTATTCAAGTTCGGGGTACCATATCACGAAGATGACATCGAGAAGGACACTAAAACCTGTTCAGGGAACTTCCCAAAATAATCAAGCCAGGAACTCAAAGAGAGACCGCCAGACGTTGGAGCGCTGGCACATTCTGAGGGAGGGACATTATGAGGCGAGGGGGTGGCTGAATCAGGTGTCTGCAGTCTAAGTAGAGTTAGACTGTTAGTCTTTGTTTGTCTATTATATGTTGTAAAAATATTTGTATGTGCGTCAAAATGGTGAAAACATTGAAGCATTGAATGTTTTGGCTGAAAGATTAACTGTGTTGGCTGCTTTGCGCTATGTGAACAGCTGAATGTGTGTGTGACATATATGTTCTATGTAAAAGCGCTTTGATTTAACTGGAATGAAAAAGCAATAAAATTATAGACAAATACACTAAATGAACAATAAAGATTACATTGTGAAACCGAAGTATTAATAAAGAAAAAGATAAACAGAAGTTAATTGATTTTTAATTCCTAAGAAAGAGAAACGGAACCAGACGCGGCTAGGTGTTTTCTCAGGCTCATGGAGTGAAGTGAGCAAAAAGTTGTGGGAGGGAGGGCTTTGAGTGTGTGTCCCAGGCGAGGATCTGTGCTGTGTGAGTGTGTGTGTAATGTGAGTGTGAGAGAAGGCATGCATTGTGTGCGCCTGAATGCGTGTGCTTGTGCACAATGAGAAAGATGTGAGGAAACTGGCATAGCTGATTTGATTTGTGCGTGTTGTATGGTGAGGGTCTAACAGAGAAAAAGTGTTGTGGTGCGCGTGCTTAGTGAAGTGTTGTGTGTGAGTAAACGCTGATAAGAGTAAAGGCTGAAGTATGATAGAGGGAGAGGGAAGAAAGCAGAGAAATTAGACAGATTATTTTCGTGCCTGTCCTGATCCTAAAAAATAATAGAATGAGCATATTTGATGTACAAGATGAGTTCAGTTTTGATGCAAATTATGAACACCAAAGTGAATGGAGAAGTGTCAAAGAATATCAAGAATTTTTGAAGACTTTGAGAAATACAAGAGGCATCTGTAATAATTTTTGGTTGGAATCAGATTTTGTTAACAGGAAAGGGCAGATACAAAGATTGACAGATTACAAGAAGAACATTCTTCTTAGAAAATTGATTAGCATTATAAATCTAAGGGACATAACAGAGGAATGGCCAAACAATACCTTGGGAAAATATTGTTTATAATAACAAAACAGTTCGACAATTGACAGATCAACTAGTGAACCTTTGTGCCCCAACATTTTCCCCAACAGAAGCTGCCTCTAATGTAATTGAAATCCCAGTTGGTCGAATTGTGGCACCCTATGGTAGGAGGAGTCTGGCAGGTCAGTGGATAAAGGATACCACAGTAGCTGCAATCCTTGACAACATATGCCTCTCACCGACAGTTGTCACACGAGAAGTGGACTGATATCTAAAGTGATAGTCAAATCAGATGAAAAGGTAAACATTATGCCAGTGACTATACCTAGCAGAACAGTGAGACGTTTGTTGGTGACAACTGAGCTGAGAGGTGTGCCACAAATATATGCCATTATGGATAGTGAGCAGAGAAAGTAAAAAATAAAGAAAGGGGGCCCAGGACTAACAGTTCAGCACACTGAGAACACTGCTTAAATAAATTAGTTAAAATAAAATAAAAATGGCAGATGAGATAAATGTAAATCGAAAGAGGAAAAGGAGAGGCAAGCAAGGCAAACAAATTTTAACAATACAAGAGAAAAAATTATTGATTGATTACCTGGAACCACTTAACTTAAAATATTGTACAAAGGATGATTCCTACAAACATTGCTTGTCTCATAAAAGGAAAGAGTGTTGATCTCCACAGTAACCATATCTCCTCACCTACTCAATTTGGGAAGCCCGTGGAAATTACAGCGACAGGTCGTCACTTTCATTTGAGAAGACTATGGAGTTTTGAGGCATTCAGCTTGGGAGAAAACATCATTCGGACAAACAGCAATATCCAGAATGAAGAAATAGAAGGCCTTGTGTTACCCTTTGAATTGTTAACTAGAAAACACATTGTGATTATTTTGAAGTATTTGAGACAATCTAAACAGCTTTTATTAAAGGTGAAAAGTCCTCCGCCCAGCAAAAACCCAGGTGAAAATCAGGGGTCGGATACTTTTTGTGATCCTCGTCTGATGAGCCTGGTGAAAATTAGCTAATAATTAAAACACTGGGATTAGAGAGGTAAATCACTGAAGGAAGTAATAATAATAATAAGAATAAGAATTCATTGTGTTGAACAAATTGATAACTCAAATTAAAGATGTCAATTCCAGGTAGAATTCTTTGGGCTTTTCAACAATCCAGCCTGTAAGGAAGTAAATACAGAGAGCTCTCTACGCGAAGTGGGCAGAAGAGAACAAGAAATTGAATTTCTAAGTGGCGCGCAGAGGGAACTTACTATGACAATGCTGTAGAGCAAAATGGAGTAAATGGTAAAAAAATATAAGACCAACTGATAAATCCAAAAAGCGAATGACATAAGAGAGCAAGAATAGGGGTATTGACGCTCGTCACAACACCATGATTCAATTACATTAAAATATAGAGATAAACAGACCACGAGAAATGTAAACGTAATGAATATGAAAGGAGAAAAGGCACATCCCTATGTTCCTTCTGCCCGATCAGACTGCTTGTACAAGTCAGATGCCTATACGTCAAGGTAAAAATAGATATTAATGACTGGGGACCGGCAAGCTAGCAACTTGAGGGCTCAGCTACACAGGCGATGGGTGAACTAAGGGTTGACATAGATAGAACAGCACATCATTGAAGGACGTGTGAATACCAGGATTGAATAGCAAATACCACAAGAGAGAGAGATGAACACACAGCCACAAGGGAGGGGCTGGAGTTACAAGAGGAGGGACTAAGAACATCAACACCAGAGCCTCAAGCAAGATATCGAGTGAGAGAAAGAATAGCCCACAGGGTGGAGCCAAGGAGTGATAGGCTTGGAGGAAAAGGAGCCAGGGGCTGCTACAGAGAGGAGGGGAGAGCTGATGAGTCACTCGCATACCAAAGACATTCAGCAATACTTGAAGAAATGGAAGACCAACACCAACAACAGACATCAGTTAATGGAGACTCACTGGATGGGCGATTCAAGGGACTCATTGACGAGCAACCTGAAGGAGCAATGACAGATGCTGACTCAATTCAAGAAGCTCTGGAAGATATGGAGGATAGATGCTACAAAACAAGAGACAGTCTCAAACAAGCTGTCCACATGACAAGAGAAGATTTCACACAAACTGTAGACGAATTGCAGCAGGAGCTGGATAAAATGATGAGCAAACATGAACCAAAACAACCACACCCAAGCCCACATGATTATGTCCAGCAGAAACAATACAAGCAAGTAGCTGGGACACTGGTCATGCATGACATAGAAGATCCAGAAGACCAGTTTCAAGTTCTTCAAGCACAAAGACGAGGAGGAGGAGAAGAAAATCGGTTCCGAGGAGGACAAGAAGTGCAACAAGAAGAGAACAGGCCCCAAGATATGAGTGCCCAATCCTCATAATACCAATATTAGTCTCAGAACACACACCTGTCAATTTGTTGGGTAGGGATGCCATATGTAAATTAAAAATGTAGATATGGTGTACACCAGAGGGAATTTATATAGGTGATAGGGTAATGAGCATGGTAACACCCCAATATTGCCAGTAACTAAAGCTGACAAATAAAAATGGCGTTTGGTGCATGATCTGAGAGCAGTGAATGAGGTTGTGGATGATTGGCCAGCTGAAGTTCCAAACCCGCATATGTTGTTAACCAATGTTCCATCTGTTGCTAATTATTATACTGTAATTGATATTTGTTCAGCTTTTTTCAGTGTTCCCTTAGCAGAGGAGAGCAGACCTTTGTTTGCGTTCACCTACCAAAGTAAAAAACTCACCTACACAAGAATGCCACAAGGCTTCAAACACTCACCCCATGTATACAACCAGATTTTAAAAGAAGAATTAGAAGAACTTAGGTTAGACAGCACATTGATACAATATGTAGATGATTTGTTAATCTGTTCAACATCTTTGGAACAATGTCATCAAGACTCAATTAAAGCACTCAATAAATTAGCTGAGGGGGGACAAAAGGCCTCTAAAGCAAAATTGCAATATTGCTTACCACAAGATGAATACTTAGGACGCACTATTTCACATGGGATAAAAGCTGTATCGCCCAGTCAATTGGAAGGCATCAGTAAAGTTCCCCAACCTCAAACAGTGGGACAAATGATGACTTTTTTTTGGGTATGACAGGGTTTAGTGCAGATTGGATTGAGGACTACGCAATCAAAACAGCTCCATTAAGAGCACTAATGAAGCAAATGGGCTATCAAAAACTTAGGGCACCACTAGTATGGAACACAGAAACACTAATAGCATTTGAATCATTGAAAAAAGAACTACAGACCGCTCCTGCCTTGACCATGCCCACATATGACAGACCATTTCATTTGTACATTGCAAACAGAAAAGAGGGTTATGCCTCTCAGGTTTGAGCAGGCAGACACTTGCAGCGGAGGTAAAAACAACCAATTGCCTTATTATAGCACAAAATGAGACAATGTAGCTGAAGGTTACCCACAATGTTACCAACAAGGGTTAGCAGCAGCAGTATATTTTGCATATGAAAACGCCTCCACAATAACTATGGGGTACCCAGCTGTACTCTACACTCACCATAAAGTAGTAAAACTGATAGAACAAGGGAAGTTTGTCTTGACTCCTTCTAGATGTATAGCTTACTCAACATTGCTGACCTTCCCAGACATTACAATTAAGAGATGCACAACAGTAAATCCAGCAAGTTTCATACCATTACAAGATAAAGGCACACCACATGAGTGTGTAGCTGACTCTCTAGCCTTTACTACATTGAGACCAGATCTAGAGTCAACACCAAATCCAGAAGCACATGTTGACTATTTTGTGGAAGGTTCATGTTTTAAAGACCATTTAGGAAATAATGCTGGATTTGCAGTTGTGAAACGAGTTGATGATAAGTTCATCCCAGTGGTGGTGCAGCATTGTGAACAACCATCCTCAGCACAACTGGCGGAATTGAAAGCTCTAACTGAAGCATGTAGGCTGGCCAAAGACTTGAAAATAAATATCTACACAGATTCTGCATATGCACACGGCATATGCCATCTTTTTGGAGCACTTTGGAAGCAAAGAGGCTTTAAGAAAAGCGATGGCACGCCTGTCCAGCATAGTAATCAGATAATTGATTTAATATCAGCCATGATGCAACCCAAACAATTGGCCATCATCAAATGTCAATTACATAAAAAAGGCAATGATTTTGTAAATAAGGGCAATAATGCGGCAGATCAATATGCTAAACAAGCTTCTAGCTGTACAACAGCAATAATGGCTCCTTACGTTCTAATTCAACCTCAACCTCAATTGGCTGATGTTGCACGAATGCAACAACAAACTACTCCATATGAAGTCAGTGTGTGGCAACACAGAGGGGCAACACGAGATGTAAATGGAGTTTGGCGTTCTCATGAGGGACACATGATAGCTCCCACACCTTTGCTTACAATCCTCATCTCTGACGCGCATGGTTTTGATCATTGCGCGAGGGGAGAAGTGATTAGAAAAATAAAGCGGCAGGGATATTGGTCACCTTATTTACAAGCTATGGTGGATGGTATCTGTCAGAGTGTGAAGTGTGTGACAAGAATAACGTTAGAAAAGGAATATCTGCTCCCACTGGCCACATACCAGTCCCAGAAGGTCAATTCAAACATTGTGACAGTAATTGAAGGAGAATTAAAATAAATTAAGCAGACCCAACTAAAAAGACATGGAGTCAAAAGAGCNGCAGGGATATTGGTCGCCTTATTTACAAGCTATGGTGGATGGGTATCTGTCAGAGTGTGAAGTGTGTGCCCAGAATAACGTTAGAAAAGGAATATCTGCTCCCATTGGCCACATACCAGTCCCAGAAGGTCCATTCAAACATTTAGTAATGGATTACGCTGACATGATAAGAACTGTCAGAGGAAAAAGATACTTGTTGGTAATAATTGATAGATTCAGTAGATGGGTCGAAGCAGTTCCATCAGCAGATCAGGGAGCCTAAACAGTGATTAAATTCTTAACAAGGGAAGTGATTCCCAGATTTGGAATACCATCCCAAATTAGTTCAGACAATGGTTCAGCTTTTATTCAAAGAACAGTAAAGACAGTAATACAACAATTAAGAATAAAGCAAAGGCTAGGCTGCATTTACCATCCTCAGTCACAGGAATGTCTAGATGTGTACTTTGTTCCCCATCTCCCCTTAAGAAACTTGAAGTGGTGCCAAATCAATATGAATATTTACATTGTGGTAGATTTTACTCCCGATACTGTGAAAATATATTCCTATTGCCCAGCAGAATGTCTGACGACTGTAAGGATAAAAGAAACTAGAATACTTTGATCTCCTGAGAGGCAAACAATGCACTGGCATCTTCAGGACACCCCACAGAGGGGTGGTGCGGGAAACGTCTCTCTCACACATGCATCTGTGCCTTTCATCTCCTCCCTCCACTGGATTCACTCAAACTGGTCAAGAATATAATGTTCTAAATGAATGCAAATAAGATTTACAGTCATGTTTGGTTTCATTTGAATAGTTTCAGGGCAAGTGGTACAATGGTCTTAATCTTACTAAAAGATAATACAGATCCTAAGAGTTAAGAGAAACTTTGATCACCGTAGAGAACAATCCCATGCAAATTACCTTTTGTTACCACCCAGGTCTGGGACCTGGCTTAATGCAAATTCCCATTGTTGAACAGGCCTCCTGTTGGAGGATGTTTTTCTTGGTTTGTATTTAAAGGAATGCACAAAAGGGTCGCGCGATTCTGTAGCCAGAATGCCCGTAGTACAGAGTATCTCCACACACTCTGTACTATGTTTATTTTTCTAATACATCTAATACATTTAATCTCAGATATGCATTTTACTCTTAGATTCATCTTTGAGAATTTTGTTTTGTATTGATTTGATATCTTTGAATTGTTTATGTAATTGGCATAATACATATTTACATGACTGATAATAAATTGTTATATTTGATTTTATTCTGATTTACTCTGAAATTATTTTCTCAAGTAGATTAAGTGAAGGCTTATGTTGTCCGCAAATCTGCGTCCAGGGTTAAGTGCACATTAGATCTTAGGAGATGAAGCATGGGGCGCATCAGGTGAGATTCTAAATTTCTGACTAACCGCTTGACCTTAGTTTAAGTTGTACTCAGTTACGGTAACCATGTATATAATTTCAGAATTAATTAAGTTGTACGAAGCTGTCAGCGGTCGGGGTCTAGACAAAGGTGGTCTAGAAGAACCGCTGATTAATATTTTGAGTATTAATTAAGTTGTACGAAGCTGTCAGCGGTCGGGGTCTAGACAAAGGTGGTCTAGAAGAACCGCTGATTAATGTCGGAATATTACATGGGTAGCTGTAGGGAGCTAAACAGAATAGCCACAAACCTCTGAATAAGGATTAGAATGGCGAGTTTTGTGATCGTGGAGCTCACGCATAGCGGCCGGCGTGAGGCATCCTAAAATGACATAGATTCCTAGTGAACGAGAAAAAAATAAGTAAAGAGTTAATTAGAATAATCGAATGTAAGAATAATCAGAGACCGACAAACAACCAATGTGCCTTTCAACCTAAATTAGAATTCAGATACTAAAATGGAGTCAGATTGAGTTAAACCTAAATTGAATAACTCTGCGCGCTGAAAAGACCGAACACGCAAGAGACCTTCATCCGCCACTGGATACCTTCCTTGGGCCAGGTGCGCGGACCTTACACTATGTTAGGGAACAAAGATTTCCATAAATTCTACAAACAACCAGGGTGGGGGGGATGAATGTCAACGAATGGATATTAGAATTGACATTAGGAAAAGAGAAACTCCTGTACTTATGTAATTGATCGAACACTCGAATATGAGTGTTTTAACAAATCAAAAGGGAAACATGACATGGGAAAATTCATTGGGAATTGTGCTATAATTTGGCATCTGGATCAAGATATGTATTATGCTTCAGGAGTACTCAAGTCATTTAGTTTAATATATGCTACAGCCACTGTAAAGATAAACATGACAATCATAACGATTAAAGATAACTGTAAAGAAGCAACCATTAGTTTTCCTCTAATTAGTAGCATGGAAGAACAATCAGAGGCAGTGGCAGATTACTACTGGGTATGTGGGGGAAGAAGATTATGGACCACACTGCCAAAAGGCTGGAAAGGCATATGTGCCAGAGTAAGACTGTTACAAGTGGTGACAGTGATTGAAGGAGAATTAAATGAAATTAAGCAGACCCAACTAAAAAGACATAGAGTCAAAAGAGCTTATGAAGCAGACCCAGAGGTATACTTAGATGTGATAGGCCAACCAAGGGGAATACCAGAGAAATATAAAGCAAGAAATGAGATTAAGTCTGGATTTGAGTCTATACTTGTATGGATAACCCCAAATAAGAACTTAGAATGGATCAATTATATTTACTATAATCAACAGAGATTCATCAATTATACTGATAATGCTCTAGCTGCCCTGGGTCAACAATTGGGTCCCACAAGTAAAATGACATGGCAGAATAGACAGGCACTGAATTGGCTCCTGGCAGAAAAAGGAGGAGTGTGTGTAATGTTTGGTTCTGACTGTTGTACTTATATTCCAAATAATACAGCCCCAGATGGATCATTCACCAAAGCTATGGAGAAACTGAAAAACCTGAGAGAAGAAGTGACCAGAAACGCTGGAGCAGACATGCAAAATTGGGATTGGTTTAATTCATTTTTTGGGTCTTGGGGACAATGGTTAACTAGAGTGGGCATCATAGTTGGCATTGCTGTTGTTGTGTTTCTTTTGTTGTTTTGTTGTATTATGCCTTTCATCAGATCAATGCTGGCCAATGCTGCAGCCAAACAGATGATTAACGTATCGGTAAAGCCAGCTGGAGTTGATATTGGATGGACCAACATGTATACAGTGGGACCTGGACTGGATGAACTGGACGACTTTGAGTAACACCTTCCTGAAATAACAACAGAATAGTAGGGAAGGAGTGCCTTTTGTTTTCTATTTTGTTATTTTTGTATTTTCTTTTCTTATAATGTAGTAGTATTAGAATATGGGGATAGAGTAGGCATGAAGTTAGAGGTTGTTATTTTGTTTTGCCATATGCTCCTTCCTGAAGTCATTTTAATCCTTAAAGTCATTAATTTGTGAAATCATTTATCATATGTTTTGAAATCATTTATTTTAAAGCTTCTAAATAAATCTGTCAGGATCCTGCCCTGACAGCCTTGTCTGTCTTGTCTTTGTTCAATGTTTCTTTGTTTATCTTGTGCCTGAACACATGGTTTTGTTTTTGTTGGCCATGTGCTCCTCTTGTCCCGCCTTGTCAATTTCAATAACCACACCCCCTTGTTTAGTCCTCGTTCATCAGATTGTGTTCAGCTGGTCCTCGTGTGCTCTAACCCTTTATAGGGTGCTCATTTCCCTCTCGTCGTTGGTGGTTCGTTGTCTCCTATGTTGTCCGTGTACACTATACCTTTATCTATCTGCATTATCTTGATTGCCATCTTTGTCTTCAGTGCCTCCGTTTGTCGTCTGTGTTCTTATTACCTCTGTCTACAGTACCTTTGGGTGTCTCCATTTCCTTTTGTCATCTTTATCTTTGTCAGCATTTTCCTTGTCTCCTCTTTGGTTGTGTGTGTGAATTCTCTGTGCTGTTGCCGTTAGTCTTGTTTGAGTGTGTTTGTCAGTCGACTTCGATTAGTCCAGATTCCCTCTCATTGGCCCCAGTTTCCTTGTCTCTGTGTTTTGTCTATAGTCTAGTATAGTCCTAGTGGTTTCATCCTTTTATTGTTAGTCCTGAACTCTTTTTCGATTTTTTTATTTTTATTTTTTTTGGTTATCCTTGTGTCGTGAGAAGTTCCAGTTTTACTTTGTTTTATTTTATTTCTTCTTTCAGTTTCAGGACGGTTGCTGTCTTGTTTCTATTTTGGGTTATAGTTCCTGACCCTTTTTCTCCCAAGTTTTTCAGAGGGTTATCCCTTTTGTTTTGAGAAGTTTCAGTTCTTATTTTTAGTACTTATTTTATAATTAGTTTTTTTTTTTACTCTGTCTATTTTTTCCCAACCCTCGTTATTTTGCCGTTCCCATTTTTGATCTGTCTTCTCTTGTCTCCCCTGTTGTCTGGTCATTGAGTGTGTCTGCCGAGTGGTTCCTGCCCTGCTACCTGTGTTCCCCCTGGTTGCAGATTCTCCTGACCTGGCAGACCTGTTTGGAGCTTCAAGAGTCACCACCCCCAGGGCCAAGCCTGTGGTGGCCTGTGAGATCCTACTTAGCATCCTCTGCCATGGTCTGGAGTTACAGTGTGCATCCACTGATTAGACTTTTGCTTTGGAGCAGAGTGGTTGTATGAAAAGCTGTTATACTCCACAAAGCCATTCATCTGCTGTGTGTCGTAAAGCTATTCTGGTTGGCGGTACGGCGCGAACAGCGGTGTCCCTTCTTAGCGATTCCCCTGGACGCTTCAACTAAAAGAGCAGATTTCCTAAAAGAGCAAATCATGGATGATTTGCGTCTTTTTAAAGACGCCGTTTCATCCGTGTCCTCTTGGTTGCGACTGTTTCCTGTCCTCTGACTGTCCTGGTTTTCGGAACTCGGGCTGGTCACGACAGCCCCTCCCTGGCACATCCCCTTGAGGTAGGACCTTCTTTCTCAGGGGCTGGGCACAATATGGCACCCGCGTCCAGATCTTTGAAACCTCCACGTGTGGCTCCTGGATGGGACATGGCAGATATAAGTGGCCTATGCTTTGAAGTGGAGTCTGTTCACGAATTGGTGTTCATCTCACCGAGAAGAGCCCCGGAGATGCTCGATTAGAGGTGTACTTTCTTTCCTTCAAGAAAGGTTGGAGCGTAAGCTGTTACCCTCCACCTTGAAAGTGGTATGTTGCTGCTATCGCAGCACATCACGATGCAGTGGACGACCGGTCCCTAGGGAAGCATGACCTGATCGTTAGGTTCCTGAGGGTTGCCAGAAGGTTAAATCCTCCTAGGACAGCCCTGATTCCCTCCTGGGATCTCTCTGTTGTCCTGGCGGGACTTCAGAGGAGTCCTTTTGAGCCGCTTGATTCCGTCGAGCTGAAGTTCCTGTCTCTTAAGACAGAGCTCCTGATCGTGCTCACTTCCATCTAGTGAGCCCAGCCTGGATACGTGCCCAAGGTTCCCACCACTCCCTTCCGAGACCAGGTGGTGAACCAGCAAACGCTGCCCCCTGAGGAGGCAGATCCAGCCTTGCGTTTCGTGGACCAGTAAAAAGAGGTTAAACATAAATACCTGGGTACCGCACCCAGAGCTTCAGAAGCTCTTAGCAGCTCCTTGTCAGGCTGCCTGCAGCAGTTCGTCTCGAAGCAGAGGATGGCCCACTGGATAGTGGATGCCATCACCTTGGTGTACCAATCCCAAGGCGAGCCGTGCCCCCTGGGGGTGAAAGCTCACTCCACTCTGGGTATTGTCTCCTCCTATGTGCTGGTGCACGGTGCCTCTCTGGCAGACATCTGTCGAGCTGCGGGCTGGGCAACACCAAACACCTTCACGAGGTTATACAACCTTCATGTAGAGCCGGTTTCTTCCTGTGTGTTGGGTAACAGGTAATTGGCGCAAAGACCTGACTCAGTGTCATGCTTGCTGCGTCATTCCCCCTCACACGGGAATGCGAGCGCCTTTCTTCTCCCATTAGAGTTCCCTGGTCCGTGAACCCTGGTCGAGCATCCTCCAGCACCCCTGGCAATCAGACTTGGAGGAGCAGTCTGACGCAGGACCGTACCTGTACTGGGCTAGGTGTCCATATGGCTTGATTCCTTGTGGGTAATCCCATATGGGTATTCTTCCACGGTAAGGTTTACCCTTTGGTAAACCTGTGTCTTCCCTTGACAGACCCACTCTGTCAGTCTCTTCTGGCAGTTGTTCATCCCTACTCTAAGGTAGGACCTGCCTCAGAGACCCATTCCATACGTAGTACTGCCCCCTGGGTCAGTCCATATCAGTATCTCCACGTCACCTCTCTACAGGTAGGATGTGGTCTCCGTCATTGCTGGGGGTAACACATTACAAGTAACGGCGAGTTACGTAATTTCAGAGAACTTTTTTCACGTAAACTAGTAAAGTAACCAGTACTTTTTAAATTACAAGAGACATCCGAGTTACTTTTTCAATAAGTAACGCAAGGATTTTTTTTCCTTTTTTCCACCATTTATTGATTGACAGCTCTCCCGTCCCCATGTGAGAGAAATCAGAAGATGTTCTGTAGTTCTAAAAATAACTAGAATAGCATTAATCTCACTCACAAAAAAAAGTGATTCAGTATTCCTCAATATGAATAAAAATAATGCAACTCAGAAGATGACGCAAACCTGCAATAAGTAAATGTTAAACACAAATATCCTTTTTGTATTTAATCCCATTCTATTAACCAATGTCTTTACTTCTGACCTTCGATGATCCAGTTCATTACTACAGCAAAAAACTTCTAGACAAACCCTTGTGTGTTTTTTTATTGATGAGTGTGTGAAATTGATATTCTGCATTTACTGTACGGACGTAAATTAATTTCCTTCAGCATGAGGCTTATTAATTTCACTTTTGGTGTGAAAAGGCTTCTATATTTGCCAAAAATACAAATTTTTTTATTTTAAAAATAAACAAGCAAGCCCTGTCCAGATTTAAAAAGTAATGCAAAAGTAACGTAACGCTTTACTTTCCATAAAAAGCAACTAAGTAACGTAATTAGTTACTTTTTTTATAGAGTAACACAATATTGTAATGCATTACTTTTAAAAGTAACTTTTCCCCAACACTGGTCTCCTTAGCGACCTTTTCCTGAAGGCTCACTTCCCTATCATTCTGCCAGGCTGAAAGAACAAATAGGAAAGATTTGAAGCAATCTTTCACTGAAGGTTGAAATCCCAATCAAATATGGGTGGCAAGGCACTGTCAAAAGATCTCTGGGATAAAGTTGGAATTTATGGTAAAGAGTGTTCATTGTGTGCATGTGACAATAATATCACAAATTCTCCACAAATCGGAGGGTTGCAAGAAAAAAAACACTTTTCAAGAAAGGCCACATGCAGTCACAAGATTTGCCAAAATGCACCTTGAAGATTCTGAGGCAGATAAGACTAAAATTGAATTATTTGTCCTCAACACCAAACAAAATGTCTGTCCGAAATCAAATACAGCTCACCATCCAAATAACAGCCTTCCTACAGTAAAGCATGGAGGTGGTCATATCCTGTTATGGGGGTGTTTCTCTGCAGCAGGGACTGGAACACTTGTCAGGATAGAAGGAAAAATGGATGGGGCACAATACCATCAAATTCTTGAGGAAAATCTGTTGCCCTCTGTCAGAAAGTTGTCAATGGGAAGAAGTTCTACCTTCCAACATGACAATGACCCAAAACACAACAAAACTAAGCACACACAGTGGTTGAAGGAGAAAAAGGTGAATGTCCTTGCATGGCCTAGTCAGAGCCCAGACTTAAACCCCATTGAAAATCTGTGGAATGACTTGAAGACTGCAGTCCACAAACAGTCACCATCAAATTTATCTGAACTTGAGCAGTTCTGTATAGAAGAGTGGGCAAATATTGCAAAGTCTAGATGTGCAAAGTTAGTAGAGACATATCCCAGCAGACTAAAGGCTGTAATTAAATCAAAAGGTGGTTCAACAAAATACTGACATCTGGGGGTGATCCTTTTTCCAACTCAGTGATTCTGTGTTTTTATTTTTTCCTGTCATGTTGGTGTTATAAGATGTTATAAGTTGTACTGAGTAAATACAACTGGATAAAACAAAAACGGTGTCCATCTTCATTTCAGGCTGTAAAGCCGCAAAATGTGATTATTTTAAAGGGGGGTGATTCTTTTCTATACCCACTGTATATGTAATCTACCAGAAAGCACTGAGGTTACACATGGATAAAGTGAATTTACACTTGCACAATATGAATCTGTAAGCAATCTGTAGGTGACTCCCCCCTTTTTTACCCTTCCTCGCTTTCTCCCCCTTCCTCTCCCCCTCTTTTTTTTGACACTGCATGCAACCCAAGTACCTTGACTGACTTTCTATAGGCATCATTCTGTGTCAAACTGAAGAAATGCTTTTCACAATCCCTCTGATTCGTTCAATGGCAGTTTTGCCCAGTAAGCATCACAAAAGAGTTCTCTAGCATGGCTGAAAAAGGCCTGCTATGTGATCTAAAACCAATTTCACTGTTAGAATAAGCCAGCACACATTTCCTTATCTTCCCCTTGCAGTCCAAACACCCAGGCATAACCGTGAGAGGTGAAGCATGGTGAAAAAAAAAGAATCAAATTTTAAAGTTAAGCACCAAACAAAAGCAATGCTTTAAGAGTGTTACCGAGCAGGGACAAGCAGGTGTTTGGCATGCCATGAAAAGGTGATTTCACATGAATCCCTCAGTTTAATTGGGTCTCACAGCTCTGGCCTCCTGCTAAGAGAACGGTCCTACGATTTGGCCTTTCCTCTTCTCTCTCTGGTAACAACAGATCTGAGGAACCTTCTTTGTGTGACCTTTGATTTGTCGTATGTCACAAGATACCTGCAGTAGTTACACCCATGCTTGTGTTGTTTAGATTATTTTCTGACATTAGTTGAGAACTCTGGCAAGTATGGAACATTCCCCCCCTTTTCTTATTCATGACCATATGTTTTTCTCCTTCTCCCCCGTGTTTTTTTGAATTGTGGTGCTCATCTCCTTCCCCGTGATTCATTTTACGCGGTTTTAGCACCGTTACTCCCATGGGTAATTTTCACAGCCGTATTAAGTTTATCTTGTGCCAATTACAAATAGCTTATGGCCAACCGCCCCCCCCCCCCACCCAAAAAAAAGAAAAGAAAAAACAGAATATATATGTGACGCCTGGACCACAAAACCGTATTAAGCGCTTGGAATATTTTTAGAAACAGTCAAAAAAACATATATGGGTCAAAATTATCGAGTTTATTATGGCAAAGAATAATTCGGATATTAAGTAAAGAAATCATGTTCCAGAAGATATTTGTAAAGTTCCGACGTAAAATATATCAACTAATGTTTGATAGAATATGCCTTGCTAAGAACGTCATTTGGCAAATTTACAAGGCGAGTGTCTCAATATTTGATCTCAATATTTTTTTTGCATGTTCCAGATTTCAACAATGTGGTATTCGGCAATTATTGTCCTAAACCTAACAAACCATACATCAAGAAGCGTATTTATCAGCTTGATGTATAAAATAATTATTATTAAATATAAAAATCTTGACCATTTTGACTGGTTTGGGGTTCGGGTATATATATATATATATATAGATAAATTACGGTAATATAGTCTATTTATCAATAGGATTTATCATTTTTACTATTAGTTAAAGTTTTTACTTTATTAATTTTTAAATTCATATTGATTTTTATATATTTTATTTTTAATTTATATTTTTATTTATTTAAAAAAAATGTTATAAAATATATAAATTGCATATTTTATTATATTATAGTAAACTGTGTATTATCATAACTTAAACTTAAGTAAGGTGAAAAATGTGTAAAGATCAATACACTGGAGGCGAGCGTAGTGAGAATCCAAGTGCAGTTTATTTACAAGGTGATCCAAACAATAATCATGACATGACATGAACAGACTAGACTCACCGACAGCAGGTTACAACATCAATACACGACGAGGGCACAATGGGAACATGAAGATACTTATAGGAAACAAGAGGGTCACATGAAAAGAACAAACCAATGGGAAACAAGACAAATGACTAAGACAACCAATCAGAACATAACACATACACAAGGCAGAGAGACATGAGGCAAGGGAAGCATGACACTAACATGGACCATGAAACAATTACAAAATAAAAGACATGGAAAACATGAACATGAAACAAAACACCACATTACAAAGTGATTAATGAGCGTAATACATTTGGAATTTTATTATTTTGTTTTTTTATAGTTCCCTTCTATTTTAGACACACAATAGTGCAAAATAATATTTGCAGCTTCTAGCGTTCTTTCTCCAGTGGCGCAGCCATGATAAAACAGCGACAGTGCTGATTTGTTTCCAGCATGAGAGCACCAGGGAAACACTTTACTGTGTGATGCAGTCAGATTGCATTTCCTCCCACTGTGAGATGTCTTGCAGAGTCCTCCTGTTATAAACACCCCTGGGGCCTCCTCTGCTCCTCACCACACACACGTCAATAGTTCTGTCCATTAAGCAGGGGGTGCATGGAACAATATTTAGAGGTTATTGAAAGGCCATTCAGATACATATCTCTTGTAGATACATTAGTCACAACATTGCTGCTTATTGGATATTTGTTCTTTTAGGGTCTTAAAAAGAAGTGTTTATGATAATATCATTTATCCATTGATGTTTTTGAATGCATGGAAAAAAAGAAAAAAAAACTATTATTCCTGTCGCTCACCCTTCCTTCCTAAGGTGACTGTATTCATTTAGTATGGAGCACTTAGGTAATTATAAGAGATTTCAGGGTTGAAGGGCAGCCATATGATGAAGGTAACTGTTTAGTGCTTTTACAGAGTAATGGCCAATACCTGACCCTTTGACATAAAAGGAGCTGTAATGCTCATTGAGTTTTAGCAAACTGTACTGTAATCAAAAATTCACTCTGAAGAACAGAATAACAGATGTAGAAGTCTGTGGAAATAATGTTCATTTTGCTTGTTTACTTTACTATACTTTACTGTTGATAAACACAAAGGAAGATGAGATGAAGATCAGCAGTCTTTTATAAATCCACAAATATGTAAATACAGACAATGGAAGGCTGGTGACACGCGTAACATTGACGAGACCCGACAACCTCAAACTGAACAGACAGGAACTTAAATACACAGACCAAACTAGGATAATTAACTAGACACACCTGAACATAATGAAGAACTCAAATCAATAACCATGACAACAAACACAACGGTGGGAACGGTGTGAATTGGAAAACACAAACAAAGTTCATGTGGTTGTGACGGATCGACCCCACCTGGAAGACCCACACCACCATGGAGATGATGGAGGTGGAGCCCACAGTGCAGACAGAGAGCCGAGGAAGTGGAGCAATGCTGAGGATCCAGGTGGCCACAACGGAGCCGTAGCGATGATTGCCCAAGGTGTAGGTGGGGATCCAGAGGACAGAGGGTCAGCTGGAGTGACTGAGGAAGGAGGCGGAGCCTGAGGGAGGGCGGAGCTTGCCAGAGCCAAAGGGGTGGAGGGCCGGAGAGCGCTGGAAGTCCACAGCAAATGTGCGGTGATGTCCGACCCAGGAGGAGTCGACTGACCGAGGGTGCCCGGCGTGACAGAATGGCCGATGGTCCACGTCGGACGGAGAGGCCGTGCAGAACTGTTTTGAACATTGATAATAACAAAAATGTTTCTTGAGCAGCAAATCATATTAGAATGATTTTCTGAAGGATCATGTGACACAGAAAACTGGAGTAATGATGCTGAAAAAATTCAGCTTTGCCATCACAGCAATAAATTACATTCTAAAAAATATTCAAATATAAATCAGTTATTTTAATTATTAATATAGTTTTCATATTTTTTCTGTATTTTGTATTTTTTTTAAAACATTTGAAAAATCTTACTGACTCCAAACCATTACTGCTTTAAGTGCATTTAGCCTATAGATCTCAAACTTTTAACGAATGTGGCTAAAAAAATGAACTGGTCCTCACAGTGCCGATCCTAGATTTTTGAGGGCCCTACGCAAAACTGTGCCGGCGGGAGCATTTTTGCAGTGAAAAGCAGAATGCAAAATAAACTTCACAATACAGTATAGGTAATATCCAGAAAACAGAAAAAGGCAATAGAAAGTAAAATTATGCAGATTAAAAAATGACTAAACAGAAACACGCAAAAAGCAACATGAAAAAATGCTGTCTTCTTCTACCAGAATGACTGTAATTGATGATATCAGTAAGACAGACAGGAATCCTGTGAAGATGGATGGCTGGAGACAAAGCTGAGTCTTCTTATCAACAGCATTTCATAATTCATGTGCTTATGAATTATGCATTATCCGTGGTTTGAAAAGAGGAAGAGTTCCTTTGTAAACATGGGGAAATACAGGCAGAGATTTATCATTCAATAGTGTTTCTTCTTTATAGGTGGTCTTAAAAGCTTCTGGGCCTGAGGTCTTTATGCCAATTCACACTTCAGTCTTAAACGCTCAGTTCCTGAGGAATAAAACTAGATTGTGAAGAGTAATGCACTCTGCTTGCCTCAGGTCAACTGTTGCTCTAGTAAGTAAATTGTCACTATATAAGTTGCTATGGATATAATAAGTGTCAGTTAAATTTGGAAATGCTTCTTCATGACCACATACAGCATGGAGTCCTTCACTAACATTTTGAATGTTTTCATTAGTAACAAACAGAAGCAGTTGTATTGGGAGTGTAATGCAGATTTTGGGTTTACTTTTGACCATAAGCCATGCCACTTATCTTGTTACTCCAGGTCTTGTTGTTCGTTACAACTCTGGCAGGTTTAAAATGGGTTCATTAGTCATTTTAGATTGTCCTGAAAAAAAGATTCATGAATATTAATGCAATAATAATAACAAAAAATTCTTACCTTGAGACATAATTATGAATTGACATAGAAAAAGTGGAAGCAGCAGACAGTAATTCATAAGAGTAGAGATGTTCACTTTTTATTAGAAGATGAAAGCTTTTTTTACTTTGTTTGCAGGTTAAAAGATGATTGTATCACTTTGGTTTTGAGTAATGCTGAGGCCTGGATGCAAACTGCAGACTGCAGCTTTCTGCAAATTCTGTGCTGATTTTAAGGGAAATTCTGCACAATTCTTTCATTTAAACATGGTAAAATGTGTTAAATGGAGCTGAAAGCAATACACTCATACCGATAACTAAAAAGCATGACCAATTTCACAAACATATTTACATTAGCAGCAGGTTATATGTTGAAATACACAGGCTAAGTCCAAGTTTTACATGATTTTCTTTGCATGAATAATTCTCCACCAGATTCCACTGCTTACTGCAATCTTATATATGGTGGTTCCGATCTCTACAAGAGAGTCAGATGCCAAAGGAGGAATAAATTTAAAGCTGCTCAATACCGCTGTCAGAAATCTTTCGCATGTTCAGATGAGATTTTCCTCCAGAGATAATCTAAAGGTGACATTGTGAAGATACAGGACTGGGGTGTATATGTGAGTGAGGGACACGTCAGGATAGTAAAATAACCTCTGCTGTCGATTTCATGGTGGAATACTTTGCTGTCTTCTTCCTCACTATGTTTGAATGCAATAATTTCACATGACCTTCCTTCATATAGATAAAAAAAATATTAAACTCAATTAAAATAAATATATGTATCTTTTTAAGAAACACTATAACTATTAATAATATTGCTTTTTTTTAAATAATAATTATTTACTAAATATCACACAAATTGTAAATAAATTGTTTAGGATTTTATGATAAGTTACTTCCTTCATTCATTAGGTTCAATTAGCAGCTAGTAACACCATGAAAATGAAAGGACTCCAGCAGTTATAATTTTATTTATATAAAAATATTATCACAGAATATTTTTTCAACACTTGTCTGACTATGGTGACAATTCAATAAATGAACTCAGGAGCTGAAAATCAGTTTGCCATCCTGTGGTTTAAATTAATTGGTTCATTGAAGTGTATTTGTGTATTTATAATAAATATTTGACACATCAAAACAAAAATGTGCACAGTGGTCGTGTTCGGAACTGGAGAAGGCTAGCCTACCATGATAATATCACCGGAGCTACCATGAGTATGATTGCCATGATTGCCATCTGTCAGAAGAGCCTTTTTTAAAAATATATTTTTAAGTATTTTTATTACAGTATTTAGTAAAAATTCAGTCTCGTCTATTGACCAGTTTGCACAATTTAATATAAAAATGAACATACACACATTCATATGAAGTAAACAACATGTAAACATACGCATTGTGGCACTGTGATTGAGAAAATAGTGCATAGAGTTTGACATGCTTAAAGCTTTACATGCTTTTTTTTCTTTCTATTGATCAAATTATTTCAGATCTATACCAACACTTCCAATCTGATTGAAATTTCAATTGGATCAAGCTCAGTTGGTTCGATGGAGGTGTTTACATGAATGCTTTTCGGTCTGATTGAGCCATTAGTCCGATTACTGACATTATTTGGATTCATGCAAAAATTAATGAGGCTTATGATAGATTTGAAGTAAATGAAAAGATATTGATTGACAGGAACAAACACGTTTTTAGATAAAAGCTTTCAGTAAGTTCTGAGTGTCATGAGATCCAAAAATGTAAATATTGAAATGAATGTGGCTGTTTTGGAGTTTTTTGAAAGCAGTGTTTCTGCATATCGATTCTTAAGGCAGGTAAAGTGCACACCGAGTACAGTCCCATTTCCTCATGCTTTCAAGGAAACGGTTTAACAGAACTAGAAAGACTTTTTCTAAAATATTTTTTGGGGATGCAAAAAAAAAAAGAAGCCCCAAACAACAAAGAATTTAATTTCTTATGCCCATCTGCTGCCTGCCACAAACATTGGACATGACATCAAGTTTTATGTCTTGCTGCTTTTCTGCAATAATCCATAAAATTTATAGCTAACTGAATCAAAAACTATGACTCATCCGTCAAAACTTGGAACATTAAGGGAGCTCACTGACTCACTGTCCCTAAAGATGTTTTCTTCTGGCTGACTGAATTCTTGTTTCGGATTCAAAATCATTGTCCTAATATGCAAAAATCGCTTCATAATCACTTTCCAGTAATGAGCTTTGGTGTCTGGTGGCGCTGAGTGACAGAGATTTGGTCCAGGATCACTCTGCATTCAGGCCTCCTCCAGCCATCAGCCCTGAGCTAAGCTCATTATGTAAAACACAGCATAGCGTGCAGAACACATCCTGATGCCTAAACTCACACTGATGTACTGCAAAATCTATTTTAAGCTGGCTGTGTCTGGGTTTGTCCTCTGAGAACAGACACGGGGCGCAAAAATCTCCACTGACATTGAGTCACTGCTACCAAAACTAGTGCCTGTCACCCATTTTCTGAGAACAGGTAGCAATGTTTACCACAAATCCACAGGGTAAAAAAAAGAAACAAATGTTATATTCCATTAAGTTAATTCCACCTTCCTATAATCTGTTGCCTTGGATGACAAAACTGAGGATTTCTCTTAAATTCTCAATGGCAATTTGTAACTATTTTAAGTTTTGACAAATTTGCATTAATTTGTACAATATCATTCATTTTTGTACATTGTTCTTACAACCCACTGATGGTTAGGTTTAGGGGTGGACCTTCCCCTTATGCAAGAATCTAGGTAACACTTTCTATGAACCCATATTTATAATAGATTATAAGGGTTTTCTTCAGGCATTATAATGAATGTATAATGCATTATAAAAAAACTTTATAATATGTTGTATAATCTCATGAATAATCATAACAACCTTTTATGCTATAATATTTACTTATGTGTGGTTAAAGCTTTTAAGATTAGATATTATAATACCAGTGAACACAATTCATCCACTTAATTACAAATGGAGTATATTCCCGCAGTGTTCTAATGTATTCTCAGTCTCATATCTGCCATTGTTTTAACTTGTTATTTAAAGAGCAGAACAAGACCACTTATATATAACACAACAAGACCACAACACAACAAAACAACAACAACACATACAAATAATAATAATATTTTGCTTGACCAAACTTCTGCACGGTCACGCTAATTACTGAAGGTCAAGAACATTCCACAAATGTATCTTTCAGTAATGCTGCATGTACTGTTGGACAATTAATTGATAGTTTGCTGAATTTGCTATTTACTTTTGTCTCATTAAAAATTATGTTTATATTCATGCATTTGGTAGACGGTTTTAACCAAACCTACATTTCAACCCATGTTTTTTGCTAGCGCC
Source organism: Sinocyclocheilus anophthalmus (assembly GCA_018155175.1). Classification (NCBI taxonomy): domain Eukaryota; kingdom Metazoa; phylum Chordata; class Actinopteri; order Cypriniformes; family Cyprinidae; genus Sinocyclocheilus; species Sinocyclocheilus anophthalmus. The sequence goes on from JADLZN010008104.1 coordinate 22,881, forward strand.
ATCTACTATTTGAGCAAAAAGAACGTTTAATCTGCGTATTACTAGTTTTTGTGGCTCTGTGTGGAATCCGCGACTTTGGATTGGCAACTCTGTGTTTACTGCTCTTTGATGGCTGTTTTTCAGTCCTAAGAACGCAATCAATGCGTTGAAAGAATGAATACGGAGGGGCCGGGTGACGTAAACTCATTTGTGGGAATTTTGAAATATCCTGCGATTTTGCCGTTGTGCAATTTACAGTTCCAGCACTGGACAGGAATTGAATTTCGGAGGCGGATGATGACTTGAATGCGTCCACAAGAACGTAAGACACACCGCACAATGCCGAAAAACACCAGTCAAATCACATCGCGTGATTTGCAATCTCGTTTTATTCAAACACAACTGGCACCATCTTGCGTCTCAGTTATCGCTTGTATTACATTTTTTTTATTAATTAAACTGCTTTAGTGTTATTAGACATATTAATATATCTTTAATGTTGTTGCAGTGTTTGTCTTCTTGCACTGTCGATTGTTTCGTAAATTAGAATGAACTATTCTTTCTTAGCGGAATAGGCTACAGGTAAAATGATCAGACAATGACTCAAATCAAGCTTTTATGCCTTAGTATTTATTTATTTGGTGAGCAGCCGTGTAATAAGCAGGATCATGTACAGTCAGTTGATAATTATCACAAAATAAACATTGACAGCTGTATAGCCTAAGCCTACTACATTTGATCTGCATACTAAGTATATACTATCTGAAAGTGTTCAGGTTTTTGGAGGGTGCAGTGTAGATATTAATCTTTGCTTCAGAACGATCCTATGAACTGTAGACATTCTCAAACAGGAATGTAACAGCTCATTGAATCTGTTCTTTGCACTCATGCACATTGTCATTCTTGGGAGCACATTTTTAAGCACACTTCTGATTATAATAAAATTACATGCCATGCTCTTTGTGAGGTTGTTAAAACATGTGCACAAAGCGATGAAAGTTCATTTTCTTGAGCAGACACTGAATAATATTAGCAACCAAATTTCCATTCAGGACGGATGCCATGACAGACCTAATGATGGACTGTCAACAGGCCTCGCTGGTGATGCTAATATCAGAGATGTTGTGAGGAATGATCTTTCTGATCTGCTTAGATATATGCAGAATTGAAATTTCAATGTGTAAGACTAAAGTGATTTCTGACAGCTTTATCTGGCAAGTTGGTACCAGACATTAAACTATAACAAACAGAAGTATTTCTCTGGCCGTTCAGAATCCTTACTCTTGACCTCACTTACGAAGCATGGCTTTTGTATGCTAACATTGCAGCTAATCAAAGGAAACATTCTAGACTATATTTTTATGCTTGTTTTCGCAGAGCTGGTTATGATGCCTTTACACATCACACATTGCGCAGAAATATTTGAAGATGCTGGCCATGTTGAGCGCCGCGCAGCCAAACTAATGGATCTGACCAAGAGACAAATGGGTCCAGACACGCAGCAACACAGCCCAGCAAAACTTTTTAAATAGTGAATCTGATCATCCATCTATTGTATTTGCATTCATGTTGTATGACTTTTAGGTAGAGAATTTAGTCATTTATTAAATTGTTGTTGTTTTTGTTGACAACTTTGATTTGGGGCAGCAAAACCACAAATTGGATATGCAAGATGAACCCCACCATAGTACCAATAAGAATTTCCTTTACCAAAAAAATAAAAAGTTCCAACTTCTGAATGGTATTATTTTGCACTGGTCCCTGTTTGTGGGAAGGCTTGTGTTTTATGAACCCTCTTGTCTCATCGCAAAGTGACAAACCCTCAGTGTTCGTTCTCAGTCCTGCATGACATCCTATATATTGTAGTTGTAATTTATTATTTGTTCATTTAGTATTTTTGTTCTTTTGATTGTGTGAATGAAATTGCACTGATGTAGATGGCTGGGCGCCAGTTCCACATGCATGGAAAGCGTGATTGTTCATCAGTTACAGCACTGTAAATTGGCTGTTGAAGTTTCAGGTTACTACTGTTCACGGAATGGTCAGGCAACACAGATAATTGTCGGGACTGCCGATAACGACCCTGGAATTAGACACCCCCTGATGCACTATTCCCTTGCTAGGTGAAGCTTCATATGTTAATGGCTATCTGTGAGCTACAAATGCAAACCAGGTAGTGTGGGTATGAACTCAACTGATCATGGAGTAACTTTTGGGAAAGAAAGGGCAATTACTCCACGTAAAGAAAATGGTTAAATTGTTGCTTTTAATTAAATTGAAGTTTGAAATGCTGTGTTCTTGACTTTTATTCATCAAGAATAACTGAACCCGTGTGGATAAGCAAATTTAAAAAAAAATCTTACAGATCCCAAAATAGTGAACAGCAGAGTGTAAGTATGTGTGTAGCTAGCACTTTTAAGCACAACATAAATAAAATTAACTTTTTCAAAGGCTTTTATCATTTCACTTTATTTATCTACCATATTTAAAGGCATCATTCAGAATACAAAGTTCTTTACACTTTAGCGAACTAACATAAAAAAATATGAAGTAGATGAACACAAACAAAATAAATAGACAAAGATTAGTAAACTCTTAAAATAATCTAAAAACAATAGTAATAAAATCCTCTTAGACCTCCTAGATCTCAACCACTGTGCATAGTGGCATGACTATAGTAACTTTCTCTGTTGTTTTGCTTAAACGTACAGTAGATGTGTTCAACACACATCTTCCAGCAATGCGCTCAACAGGGAGACATGCTGCTGGGCATGAGATGTCTGTTCCCTGCAAACTCCAAACTTCTACTGGCTTTCCATAAAAATGTCTGTCAGGATGGGGATGAAGCCAGGAGACTTGTGCAATGATGTGTTTAAATTCATTAGCTTTTGACATCACATTTACAACAAAAAAAATCTTGATAATAGCCGGCCGTGGTTCTGCTCTAGGGTCAAGGGTGGGTTCCTCAAAACTGTTAGTGTTTTCACACCACTTAGCATATACACATGCTGACCTTTCGGCTCTAGATCCATCTATGGAATAAGTTACATTAAGATATGTTACCCTTTTGCATGTCTTGGCAAAACAGTCAATCTCAGTTATGCAATTTTCAGGGTACATCTGGTGATACATGATTAACATTGCATTTCTGTCAGTCTCATCCAAGATTGTCTGCTGGAATGGTGACAGAGGCACCACTGTACAGTTCTCTAACAAAAGTCGTTTTGCTGACACAAAAACATTGTGGTTCAAATAAAGCACATCAGCTGTGCCCTCACATGACAAAGTCCCAAACATGTGAGGTAAAGGTCTGTAGCTGAGCCTCATTCCGGAGCTCATTAGGCATATCTGACAGTGTTAAATTCAGCGCTTGTGTCTTCGGTCATGCATCAGCGCTGTCTGCAATTGTGAGAACTAGATCTGCCAACACACACACACACACACACAAAAGTCTGGCATCTTGTGAAAAACTTGTGCTCTGTTGGAATTCTTATTTCATCCTCCTTCAACCAGAACGCTGGACTTCTGAGGAGGAACATGCCAAATTTGATTACCAACTGAATTTGAGCGTTACCGTCTAAAAATCGGCTCTCTCAGGTCTGGTCAGTAGATAACGAATGCAAGCTGTTGAAGTCTGATGTTGAAGAAAGTGGAAGATATAGAGGAAAGCACAAGGATAGAGTGTGTTCGATGTGGATCACTGCCAATTTAAACAATTAACATTATAATTTGTTTTTGTAATGTTGAAAGGTAATATAATTAACCAGTGAAACTAATCTCAATTCCCTGCCAGACTCAAATGCTTCTGTAAATGATAATAGCAGTTGGTCCAGTGGGCTCATGGGACGGGATAAATCTGCTTCCCCCTTTGCACAGAACTGGCATCTATTCAGTCAGTCCTGTGTGTAGAAGGACTCATTGAAATGCTTTCTGTAAGCCCATCTGTGTGTGTTTGAAGAGTTCAACACTGTTCTGTGACAAAGCACAAAGCTGCAGTTCACCTCTCACAGTGACCAGTACGGTTTCACTCTGTATCGCCACAGCAGTCAGTCAAGATTAACCCACCTCACCCTTGCCATCAGCTCTGAGCTCTATTTAAACCTTTTAACCCCACACTTTCTCTTTCTGCATGGTCCATGTACTTTTGCATCCATTCATTTTTCCTTTTTTAACCCAGAAATGAAATACGGAAAATGCGTGTAATCTTTTTTTAATGGTTCTAACACTGATGTGTACTGTAGAATAAGCAGGCACAAACTCATTTTCATAATTCAAAATTCCTATTTCATTAAAAATCTTTTTAAAATTCTATACAGCTTATTTTATAGTTTATATAAATGCTGAATGTAATTTCTAGTTTTTTTTTGTAGCGTCTCTGTCTGCACAATTAATCGAAATTAAATCGCAAAGGCGATAGACCGCGATTAGGCAGAAGCTGCGATTGTCATACGTATCTTTCAGTGAGCACTATTCTGTGATTAGCAGTAAATCTCCATCCGAAGGCCAGAGGGCGCTCTCACGCTCAAACTCAAAATACACCTCGCAGATGAACTGTGTTTTGCGCTTTGTGAATTGGAGCCTTTCATGTTTCTGAGCCTTTCATGTCAACTGAAGAGGAAATGCCTATAGCGATTGCTGAATAAACAGAAGATTTAACTGCTTTCATTGATTCAACGTGACTAATAAACACGCGACTATGACAATATATGGTTTATCTGAGTTCGTCTTATATCCTGTTTTATTATAATAAAGTAACTATATAATAATGGCAAATGCTAATGCAATGCCTTTATCACTGCTTAATTATTACTATGAAATATGTTGCGTGCCTTAATTCTGTGTAAGAAGCCACATCATCTCACAGAAGGATTTATTTCAAACACTCGACTGACGTTATGAAGTGAGTTTGGAGTAAAAACATGTTATTAAATGTGGTATTTTTGCGTGCTTTCAGATGGAGCAGTATTTACTACACAGAGCCGTAGTTCACTGACAAGCTATGCAAACAGCTGTCATAATCGCAGAACGATTTATTCGATTGAACCCGTTTTTTTTGCATAGCTTGTCAGTGAACTATGGCTCTACGTAGTAAATGCTGTTCCATCCACAACTCTGTGTTGCATCTTTATGATGGTCTTGTGGTTGTTGATGTCAACAAACATGCCCAGGTCACATTTTGCGCCAAAATAAAAAGGAAAAAATTAATTTAGTTAATTATATGCAAGTGTTCTTTTGTGTTCTTCTTCTTTGTAATGTCAGTTTTTCGGTGGTGAGTCTCACTTCTGTAAATGATCACAGTAAATAAAACTACAATTTAAAAATTTAAGGCAGCTTAAATTAAAGGCATTAAACAGACACCATTATCAGTGGTGTCTATTATTGGATTTTGAATCCACTTTTAATAAGATTTTATGTTTTTTTCATTTATTTGGTCTTAGGGATGCACGATTATCGAAATGATCGAAATAATGCATATCCCCGGGCGTCTATATCTGAATTTGGTAATAATAGGTACTTAAAAAGCAAAGTCAAGTTTTGTTCGATGCCTTAGCAAGAATTGCTTGACGTTAAAAAGAGGGGGGGGGGGGGGGGTGGGGTGTGTTTGTGCAATAAGTTTCAGACAACAACTCTTTGCCATCTCGTCTTGCTGTCTGACTCACACCTGAAGCGCGCGCACAAGCCGCATCTCGCACAGCGTCTCTTCAGTTCTGCCGCACACATGTAAGCACCCACACACACACAGAGACAGACAGACCACACAGACAGACAGACGACAGAGACATGTTTTCAGAGGGGCGCACGAAAACCGAGTTGATTCGTCTTTCGCATCTCCTCATGTTTGAACAGACACATAAACACAGAATTATGTCAATAGTACCCATCTCGACGATCATTCTCGTAAACGCAGTCGGTTATGTTTTAAATGAATGTAAACAGCTGATAAAGAAATCGGATGTGTATCATTATACTGGATCCGTGCAGTCGGATTTAAAGGGACAGCAGCCTATAAATACGTGCTGCTGAATATGTCACTAATGTTAATAAAACAACAAAACAGCTATGACAAAGATCAATCTAAACTTAATTCATACTGTGAACACTATGCAGTGTTATTTTACACTTAATTACATTTCTGTATCTGAATACTACTTTTTATTTATCTATGTCTTGTAAATTTGTGGTTCTTCTTTTTCTTTTTTTTTTTTACTGACTGTTCACTTGCCTTTAATCATGTTTGAACTTTCTCAGACTATAGTTTTTGCTGTGGTATATGAAGAAGTACTTAGTGTGTGGAAAGCAAAGTTACAATGATATAAAATTAGTGTCATTCATTTTTTTTTTTTGTATGTTCACACTGATGTTAAAATTACATTTTCTAAATTGTGACATTACTTTTTATGTAATGCTATATCACTGCTGGTCACTTTCAGAAGTTGTAGTGATTCTTTTTTTCCAAGAAAGAATGTGAAACAAAATGGTTATATAATTTTTAAATAGATTTTTCACACTTTAAGCAATATCATATCGCATATCGAATATCGCATTATTTAACAAGGTATCGCATATCGCATTTTTCTTCAATATCGCACGCTCTATTTGTATTTTAATTTTGTGTATTGTTTTTGTCATTTTTATCGTTTTTTTTAGTTATTTTCTATTTGGTTTAATGGATTGTTGTTTAGAAATGTGAGTACTTGCAACTTATTCAGTTTGTTGTCAAGGCACATTCAGTTTTTTATTTATTTTAATTTTCAATTTATTTAAATTAACCAAAGCATTTTTGGATAGTTTTAGGTAAAAAAAAAAAACATTGACCGTGATGTATAAATACATTTAGTTTAAATAAGATTATTTTTTATTACGGTAATGTTTTTAGCATTATTCAAAGACATTTGCATAAAGCATGAAAGCTAAAATGTATGAAAAGTCTGTGTTTAAAGGGCCTACTTTTTTTTTTTTTTTAATCTAAATATTTAATCTTATTTATATGGTCAAGTTGGTCCCAGTGGGTATATATATATATTTTAAAATTTGTTTTTATTTTGGGGTGAAATATGTCTTGACCATGTTCTTGATAGGTTTTTGTGCGAATCACTCCACTCACCCCCTGTTGGAGGGGTTCATTTCACATGTGGGCCAATGAGGTTTTTGTCTGTCTGCTGGTGTCTGGTCTACACGCTTGAGGAGTTCCCAGGTGCCTACCAGACTGTAACAATGTTTGCCAGGGCTTCTGACCCCACTCTGTTAGTGGGCTGTCATTTTAACAATACTTGGTCGGACCCTTAGAGCAACTGACTTTAATTGATTGATGCCTCATAAATGTTGCGCCCTCCCACTTCCTGAATCAGTTCCACCCAGCGACCCATAATTCTCAACCTCCTTTTCACCCTCCACAACATTTCTGTCCACAGACTCGTGTAAGGAAGTGTGGAGGAAGTTTCAGTTCTCCTCAGGCTTAACCTTTGAGCTGAGAAAGATGTGTGTGTTAATGTGTATGTGCATCAAAGAGTCCCAGTGGAGAAGAATTTTTCAAGTCTGAATTTTCATGAAGGCTTGTAGTCTTGTTGCCCAAAAAAAACATGAGAGACCACAGACTAGTAGAAGAATGCTGCTCTGTGTGTACGGTGCTTGAAACTTAAGCTTCCTTCATTGACCGAGCCTCGTGTTTCTCTTTCTTGGCTTATGAAAACCTCTCATTTGATCTCTGAAGAAAGCAAATAACTATATATAGCACTAAAACCAAAAGATTTGAAATAGAAAATAATGGCTTTTTTTGTGGCTTTTTCCTCAGCATTTTGGCTAAAATGGTCTGTCTTGGCTTGGGCTTTTTCTCATTTCAGAGCTCTGAAAGAAGCATTGATTGCACTGAATAAAATTCAGTGCAATCACTCCGCTATCAAAATACCACTCTAAATGTTTCAAATAGCAGCAATTTGAGATGGTATTGAAATTATATATATTGTGCGGCATCTGTGAACAAGGGCTTTGCTGTTGACTCATATCCTTTATAATTCTCACTGGCATTGTAAATGTCATCACATTTAAACTAAGGTGGCATTTTTATCTTTAACCCCGAATGAGATATTTTTCTGTCTGTGTTGCTCCCAGAATTCAAGACACTCATTACTCTTCCATTTGGCACTGGGGGACGATGGAAAAGCAGGATTTAAATGATTTTGTGCAACTCTATAATGCTGCTTCTCTTTTATTCTGTAGTTGAACCGCTGCAGATAGTGCTTGAGCTTGACAGATGTGTACAGACCGCCCTCAACTTTGCATGTGTGTCTAACTGATCCGTTGACCTGATAAGCTTGTTTGAGGTTAGCACAGGGGTGGCACGATACCAGTTTTTTCAGAACCGATCCCGATCCGATACCAAAGGTTCTGAGTATCGGACAATACCGATACTGATCCGATACCAGCAGAGTTTTTTTATTTTTGTTTCTATACCTCAGTGTGTGTTGACCTGATTATCACTCTTTTGTGTATTACACACAATCTACTAAATAGACAACTCATTTTATTAATGAAAAAAAAAATAATATATATATTAATCTAATCTCGAGAAGATACTATTATAACACTAGGTCAGCCGGATGATTCACACAGGCAGCATAAGTTACTCTACAAAAATAATGAGTTCACAATAATTTTATAAAATCTAAATATTTAGAGAAAAAACATTATTTAGTGGGGGAAAAATAAAAGTAAATGGGTGTAATCTGGTAAAATGTCACATTGCTCTTTGTATTGTAATGTACATTCATGAAAAACAAGTAAATATAAATATATGCAATAAATTAATATTTTACATTTTTAACACAGTAATGAGGCAGCAACATATGATAGATAAGACAAAACAAGAAAGGCTATTAACAATCGTTCATTGCGCAAAAGTATTATAACATGAAAGGCTCCAATTCATAAAGCGCAAAACACAAAGCGTCACAAAGCGCTTATGCACATCCCTTGAGCAGAATGATGCGCTTGAAGCAACACGGAGTCGCAGCGCTCCGCATAGAAAAGTTCAAAGCACAAAGGAAAGCTAGTGTATTATATCTGTGCAAAAAAAATTAAGCAAAATAGTTTGAGTCTTTTCTTTGAACAGTTTTAAATTTCAGTTCCTGTGCGCGTGAAGAACAATTCATAGTGCTCTGTACTCCAGTGTAGTGATCTCTAACAGACACCCAGTAGAGAGCCACATGTTTTAGAATTAGCACTAAACTCCAGCAAGATAAAGTCCTTTTATGCAAAACCACCGACGTTTATCTACAGATCAAGTATAATAATAGGAACATTATATCATCTTAGAGTGAGTTTCGTTGTTTTGACTGTCGTAACCGAACGTGACACGTAGTTTGAACGCTAAATGGAGGATGACAGACAGCTGCAGCGGAGAGAAGGGTTTATGTGAACTTGAATTGAATGACTTAAATATTCATCTATACCTCACATTAAACTATAGAACGGCTTTTGAACACTTGAACTTTGCACTTTATGGTGCTTTATAATGTTTTTATGCCTTTCGTGGGGCTTAACAATAACAAAATATAGTATACGCACTATATCGGATTTGGATCGGTCTCGTCTGACCGATACCCGATCCAGCAGAAAATGGCAGTATCGGAGCGATACCAATACTGAATATCGGATCGGCGCACCCCTAGTTAGCACACCAGAATGTCTGTCCCATTGACATACTGTAGCTGGAGCAGTTGACATGTTATTTCATGCACTGTCTGACCTACCAATATGCAATGTAACCTTAATTCTCACAGACTACATGCAACAGGAAGTCATTGAATGCATTGCGTGTTTTTATGAATCAATGGTGTGTCCCTGGATTATTTTTTTGTAATCAAGCATTTGTCAGAATAGATTGTATTGAGTGGACTTCTCATTGAGTGTCTGTCTCATTCGGATTCACAGTCTACGATCTTTAGCTTGTATCTTTAGCTCTCCATGTGCGATTGAGTCCCAAAAATCAGATTTTTTATTTTATTTTTAATTATGATTTATACAGATATTTTTAGCGAAATACTCATTTTTTTTGATAATATTTTTCAAATAAAAATGCCTTTTTATTTTGAATTGTTTATTATTAATTACTAAAGTATTTCGTGTATTTATTTTATTTTTATTAATTAATTTTTAAAAAATCCAAAAAAATTCTGTCTTCAGGAACATAACTGCATCATTTGGCCTTTCTGGCTCTCCCCACTTCACATTTCTAAATGGAAGTTTCTTGGGAACAAACACAAGAATTTTATATTAATAATAAATTAGATTTGGGATATACTTGTCTGGGTATCCAAAGTACTCTAATGGGGACTTGCATTAACCATTACTACGTAATGAATATGTTAATGACTCTAAAATGTCCTGCTTATTACATGGCTTCTTATCAAATAAATAAGTGGAGATGAATTGTTGATTTGAAATTATTTTATTATGTAAGGGAAAAGAGATTGCAGAGGGGGGGGTAGATAGCTAAACGAGGATAGTGGGGGGGGGGACATACAAGACTGGGCCAATATATAGTTTGCACTCCTTCGCTGCCGTGGCGTGTTTATGGAGTGTGTGCAGCATGCTACAATCTAATCAAAATTAAGTATTCCAGAAAATATTAATATGTTTTACTTGGATTGTGTGGCTGCAGCTGTGTGCTGGTCTTCCAGCATTCCTTATAATGAGACAGTAAATTATCCACTGGAGCAACATCAAGACATTATTGTGTTCTGTATCGCACATACACCATTAGTCCAAAACAAATGGATGGTCTGCTTAAGTAATGCAGGGCAAATTAAATCCAGAGACATGGGGATATTAAAGGGGACATCGGATGCCCATTTTCCATAAGTTGGTATGATTCTTTAGGGTCCTCATGAAATGTCTGCAACATACTTGGGTTGGTGGGAACAAGGAAAAAATAAAAAAATATCAGTGGTGGTGTACAACAACACCCTTTTTTCCTCGTCAAAAACAGCTCTGTAAACATGACCTGTTTTCGTCTGTTGTCTTTAATGCTAATAAGTAGGGGTGCTCAGATTGATCGGCTACCGATTACTATCGGCCTATAATCGCTTTGGGATGATTGATCGGCGGTCTCTAAAAGGCCGATCTCAAAAAAACGATCTCAAGCTGATAACGCTGCCGTGAGAGGTTTGGCATGACCTACAGCGGCACCGTCTCAGTCTGGCGTGGGTGAAATAATTATGATGCTGAAGGTGAGGTACTTCATATTTTTTCATTAACTTATAAAGTAATTCAAAATCCTTGTGTGAGATGTAATTTCACAAACAGCGTAAGTGAATCACCGCGCACACGCTCTCACTCTTTCTCTCTCAAAATACGCAAATGCCCGGCCGATCGGTGATCGGCCTCAAAAATCATGATCGGAGCACCCTACTTATGAGCTCTGCTCACCTCGCCCCTCTATTCTGTGGAAGAGGAAAGGCGATTTGCAAATAATCATAAAAATATAAAGTGTGGGACTTGCTTCTTCTGGAGGTGCAGCTGGATTACGAACAGTGGGTACTGATCCATCCTTGAGTTTTAACTTTTTAGCAAAACCTGCCTTGAATTGTCCCTCGTTCAGAAAGTAGTCTGGAGTAAAATCATTCGCGCAGACATTAACTAATTTAGGTAGATCGGGGGGGCGCATTCCCTTCAAAAACAAAAGTAATCCACTGCGTCTTCAGTGGCTCAGATATCGGGAGTAAATGACAACTGCCATGTTCATTATTACATCCAAAAACAAAACACCTCAATCGCTTAGGAGACCTTCTTGTCTACACCTGCTGTGGCGTCGAAACAATGGTGGACTGTTTACAGCTCACAGCTCACTATGCTAAAACAGCAGTGTCTGTCAACAGTTGTGGGAGGGTCCTGGGCCATTGACGTTCTTTGGCCAAAGAACTACAAAGTGAACGGCGGTCTCTATGCGGATGATTTGTGGGGATTTAAAAAGTACTGGGTGGATTTTTATCATTATAGGATGGTTGTGTACACACACTGCCAACACACATTTAAGTTCAAACACTATATAAAAGTGAATTTTGCATCCAATGTCCCCTTTAATTATGCTGGAATGGTTTTGTGAATACCCAGAGAGAGTCTTCTCTTTTGTAGGTTTCAGGTGTAACAGTGTTTGGAAGTAAATAAAGTTGGGGTCGACAGATTATCGGCGCCAATATGAAGCATTTTTATGATTATCGGTATCGGTCATTTTCAAAACCGATTCGCCGATAAAATAACTTAATTTTGAAACGTGCTGTTTGGCTCTGATGCAGCCTGTCAGAACTCACCACTCTGTAGACTAAAGCAATCTCCGCCCACCACGCATCTGATTTGTTGGGAGTCACGAGTCAGACCAATCAAAGCGGAATTCACTCTCACTCTGAAAGCGCTTGCTAACTGCAGCTGCTTCAGTGATCACGCATCAGTTATCTCTCAAAGGTAAGGCAGCAGCAGACATTGCTTAAGTTGCAATAAATCGCAATCCACTAACGTTACACTGAAGTTGCAAAACACCTCAATATTATCTATGATTTCTGCGATGCGGAAAACGCGGACGGAATCGCGGAATCCAGTCATATAAATGTCAGAGTTGTCAAAGTTTGGATGAATTAATCAAAAGTAGGTCAGTACACTTAAATAGTTGCAATATGGACTAGTATCTGTAAATATTAAGCCGCAAAAATACTATTTAAATATGAATCCAGTAGGGCTGTCAAAATGGCTGAAAAACTAAATTCGAATTTTTTTTACTTAAATATAATCAAAATTCGAATTTCATTCGAATTTAAAATGCATAATTCAGTTAGGGTGAAGAAAAGCTTTTGGCTTCTCTCCTGAGGCCACAAGAGGGCGCATCGAGCAAAATATTACTAATGCACGTTTATTCAAAGCATAAGATAACATGACTATCTGTGAAAAAAAGTGCATAATGTTTATAAACCAATTATAATTAAGTTGCTTAAACATCTATAAACAAAACAGCATCATGTATGTATGCATAGTTTAATACAAAGGGCCGAAAGCCAATCACACAGAATACATTTTTCATTTAAAAACATGAGTTGCAGTGGGATGGGGAAAAAACCCACCATAAAGTCTCGAGATATGTTTTTCAAAGTTGAACTTGCATTAATTTTACATGGCTTTCTAAACATGCAGCTCTTTTGTGCGAGATGCGAGTGCAACGGTGATAGATGTCCCTCTAGAAAATGCGCAAAATATGCGTCTGGGTGGGGTGCCGGGTTTGCGAGTGTTTGGCTAACAAAGGTCTGTCTTCCTACTATTGCTGTTTTAAAACCTCTGTCCCGACTATTTGTATTAACAACGCCGCGCTCCGGCATCTAGTGGCTTCCACTGTATAGTTAACAAAAGCATTAAAAGCATGACCCTTCAAAAATCGTCATCGCGTCTCTTTTGCCTGATCGGCCGCCTCCTTAAACCACACCTAAAATTGTGGATTTATATTTTAAATTCGGCGAATATTCGAAATTCACCTTTTTTTTTGACAGCCCTAGAATCCAGCATGTTCTGCGTGTCTCTGTGTATGTAAAAAATTGTGCTGCGAGAAGACTCGTAGTTTTTTGTTTTCTACACATACAAAGTGTGCGACGCTCGCGGTGATTTCAGCTTCTGTCGTCTTACTACTTGAGGACATAAGTACATGAACAACATCTCCAGAACTGCCCTGACTCCCTCTAAGAGTCACTTCATGAGCATTTGACAGTTTCATTGGAGTAAATCTATCGTCATATCATTTACATAGACCTACAGAAACAAGTTCCTCATGGCAACCCCTCAAAATATAAGTTTGGGTTATCTTATTGAAATTATCAGAAATATATTACTGTGTTGCAGTATGATGTACATAATACTACTCAGGGATGAAAGTTTTCCGTCGCTACGACGGATTTCCGTCAAGTGAAAAAAAATAAGGGGAAAAGAAACATTTAGCACATTGTTGTTGTTCTGCCGGTGCGATTAATAGCCTTAAAACAGACAATTAATCGCAATAACAGTGACTATTTTTAGACAATTAATCGTCATCCAAATTTCATAATCGTGACAGCCCTAAATTCACGGTTCGGTTCGATGTGATGCAATGGTGTCATGGTTCGGCACTTTGTTTCATACGGCAAAAAGAAAGAAATGCCGAGCACATGTCCCTTGCTTTTTAAATTTTGAATCTGATTTGTTTCTGTGATTTGTTTTGCCCTGTTTTGAATCAGTTTGGAAATGCTGCTAAAGCTTTGTAGCGTGTGTTTATCTCCTTGTTTGCGTCTAGTTCCATATTCTAATATCGAGACAATATTTGCCTCAAACTGCCAAGAAATGCCCACAACAAGGTCTGTACCTACACGTCTGAAAAATGAATTTGCCAAGTCTTTAACCTCCTCCTATAAAACTATATTATGTTAGGAATATTTTATTTGTATTTACGCCTCCAACAAAAAAAAAAAACAAGAAATTTGAAATCACTGTCAAATAAATGTAAAAGACTCTCAGGCTCACCTTAATAATATTAATATATTTAACTTTAAACTATAACATAGGCAGATTATTCTTATAGATTTAAAGAAAAGTGCTTCAGCCAGGATAAAGAATATTAAAAGTGCTCAGAGTTGCTGCAGAAAACAAAAAAAAATTGAGCAACAACAGAAACATGTTGCTGGAGACCGGGCCTCATTCTCTGCCAGCGGAGCCTTCTGGAGTGGTCGTAACAGTGGTTTCCCCGGGAACGGCTGTACACAAAGCAGCGCTGCGCTCACAAACGCTGCTTTATCAAGATGAAATGAAAACGAGNAACGAGTGGAGGACAGAGGAGCCTTTTAAAGAAGTTGTTACAGGTCTGTGAGGGCCAGAAATATTGCTTGTTTGTAGGTGACCATATACTTATTTTACTGAGGAATTTACCGATTAATTCTTTAAAAATCTTACAATGTGATTTTTCTGGATTTTTTTTTTTCTCATTTGGTCTCTCATAGTTGAGGTATACCTATGATGAAACTTACAGGCCTCTCTCATCTTTTTAAGTGGGAGAACTTGCCAAATTGGTGGCTGACTAAATACTGATTTTTGCCCCACTGTATAATGCCTGTATTTGAGATACTGCGGGATTTTCTTCCTCTGGGCTTTTTTACCTGCCATAGGAGAGCGTCCGCCTACTTCAGGTTTTTCCAACTCTCTAAGCCCCTCTAGACCCCTCTAGGTCTCACGGGTAGCGACCCCGTTTCCTTGGCCCTTCAGTCCTTTCTCTGGACTGGAATGTACCAATGCCAAAACTCAAACCTCAAGCCCCGCAAGTTGGGTGCCATGTTACTTGGTGTGTTCTTTTATCTTACACCTTTAACCCTATGATTATTCAGGTAGGGTAAGGATAGTCAAATCTAGCCTAAACCATAAAGCACTCACCCTCCCGCAGGTTGAAGTTCTTCAGTGATGACGTAGAAGACTCCCTTGTGGTTGTTCTTGTTTGTAGTTATAAGTAAAGTCTCATGGGAGGCAATAGTAACAATAAAATCTCTTAGTTTATTAGTTACAATACAAAGCCGTTAATGCAAAAATAAAACAAAAATTTGGCTAAGTTACTAGTTCTATAATCAAACTCTAAACAGCAATATTGGAGTTACTGTGAAGCGCCCCTCATTAGGGTATCAGATGTCCTTTACACTTAATGCAGGCAGTATCTGAAGAGTGGCTTACTCCTCAGAGCTTTTATACTACTTTTTGGGTAATTCCAATTATCTCAATTTATCAGGCATAATATGCACATATAATATATCATATTAGTCACCATTCCCTCAATGTCTTGTTTGATCCATCTTGCCTGTTGTAGGTGTATAGGTTTCGTAACTCATACTTCATAGGCGGTGGTCTTTCCTTTTTTCGCTACGTTGCTGCTGCGTCTCGCACTCTCCGGTCTTTCTTCTTCATGCCTCCGACGAGCTTTCACCTCGAGTTGGCAGAGTGGAAAGTACTAATACCTTTACCCTCGCATTACTGAATTGGTAGCTTTTTTGTGTACTTACACATTATTACTGAGTAAAAAAAAAAAAATCGCACTATTTGCAGTATATGTGCAGGAGAAAAACTGGCAACTAAAATCAAAGAACCTGGAGACCGACAAACGGCATTAGTGGTGAAATGAAGTGAACCCCTGGCCATATTTAAGCTCTATGCAGTGTAAGCTGTGTTTGCCCAGGGAGACCAAACTAGCAGCTTATAAAATCTCTACATCAAACCTTCGCAAGCATGTATAGGTAAGGTAAATGCTTGCATTGTTGCATTGGTGGTTAAAATGAAGCTTTGACAGTTTCGCAAGAGGTTTTGCACAAATTAGCCAAAAGGTACGTGTGCAGACTCGTTTGCGATAATATCATAATTGTTGTTTTAACGATATGCGATTTAACATTATCGAGTATTTTGCAAAAACCAAACAAAACACACCTACATAGTGCGTGTAATCTAGAAATTGAATTTAGTGCGCATTTAGAATGCATTCTTTCACTGGCGTGGATCAGTCTATTAAATGCATTAGAATGATCACATAATTCAAGATATGGTGTTAGAAAATGTATATATTTGTATCATTTCATATAGTTAATATCACATGAAGAGTGCAATTTTTTTCTCCAAAAATCAGCATGATTACATGTTTATTGAACTGTTGTAAAAAAAAAAAAATCTATAAGTTAGTTAAGAGACTTACGTTTTAGACACCATATTGCCTGTTTTTGCTCTATTTCGAAAACAAAAATAATTCCAAACACAGCCACAACACAGTTTTGCGCCTCTGAGCAACATTTTGTTCCTGAATGAATCAACTGTTTAAATGATTCGGTTCAGTCGCAATGACTCACTTATTAACGGTGACTTGATGCCACCTACTGGTGGTTTAATTTCACATTTAAAATATCTTCTTTTTTTTCTTTTTTATATCATTTCAAATATGAGTATTCAACGTTTTATGCCTTATATATCAAACTATTATTTCTACATGTGTAACTGCAGGTTAAATGCATTCATGTCCTGCATTAAACATGTATAAATGCCACTTCAGATGCAGCTTCTGTGTTTCCTCTGCATTGCAAAGATGAATTTTGCTGATACTGATTTAATTTGCTTGGTAACAGCCCAAAAGTCATGGACCACTTAAATCCTTGCTTTCTTTGTATAATTTATAATAATGTTCATTTTGTTTTTCATGCTACTGAAATAACCAATGTGAAGTCTTGATTTTCAAATCCTACTAAAGTAATTCAAAATTTCATAAACGGTTCTGAGCCTTTTTTTGCCGGTAGCCAGAATATAACTTGCTTTTTCTGCCAACTTGGTGGGATGGCCTGCATTAAAATCTCACATACCGCCCTAAATGTTTTAATGTCATGTTTTGTGTTTTGCAGTTTAACTTGTAAAGGTGTTTCTTTAATTAAAAACAACTAGTTTGAGATTTATAACCCATTTTTGCCCCCCTCCCGCTGTTAAAATGTAACTAAGTAACTTTTACTCTTGAGTACATTTTCAATGAGCTACTTTTTACTTTTACTTGAGTAGATTTTTAGATTGGTGTTTTTACTTGTACTTAAGCAAAAGTACCATTACATTAATGAAATTTTACTTGAGTATAATATTTTAGTACTCTTTTCACCTCTGCTAGTTGGTGTTGAAACATGCTTTCTTCACCCCTGTGTACCCTTTTGTCAACCTTTGTGGTTGATTTAATAGCATTAGCACATAAGCCTGTCTTTCACAACTGCTGCTTACTCATTCTAACAAAGCAAGCTTTGCAATTGCAAGCATCTTTATCTCAAAACATATATGGCATTAACTTAAAACAAGCAAATAACATAACTTTGTAACAGGTAAATAGCAATGTCATTTTTCATATCCAAAACAACATGTAAATATACATTTCTTTATTTGCACTACAGTACGGAAGTTCTAAACGGCCATGCATTATTATTATTTTCCTTCTTGTTTTCCCCTTCTCGTTTTCCCCGTGCCCCATGCTGGGCTCCCCCCCCGCGTGATCCATCGCATAACAGATTGTTCTTCTTTAAGTTACACAACTGCGCCAACAGGTGGCAGTGTAGAACTACGATTGGAGAGTTGTATACTGTATCATAGCTTACTGTACGCGTTTGGGACAGAGGACCTTCTTTATGATAGGCTATCTATAATTTCTGCCGTTTATTACTGACATTTAACTTATAAATGTTAATGTCAGGGATTCATCACAGTCACCGGTTCCCACTCACGCCAGATCCCTGTCACCTGGCTACTGATCACCCGCACCTGCACTGTCCAATCAAGTCAGCTACATAACTACTCCCACCACAGTTTGTCAGTGTCCGGTCTACCGTTAACCACCCCGAGGTGTTCTCAGACTCAGTGTGCGCGTACACATGTATACTTTCCTATTGGACTCCCGACGATCCGCCTACGTTGTGCTCCTTAGGTCCTAGTTCCCGATCTCTGACGATCCTGCAACGAAAACCACATCAACTTTCAGCTAAGACCCATTGAACTGTTTCTAAGTCCTAGATTCTCACCTGCCATTTGCTCCTAACGATCTGCCACCAAGCCTGTCAATAAATCATCCTGTCATTTCACTTACCTGTTGTTTCTGGCTCGATTTGTGACCGTTAAATGCTTGAATAAATATGATCATTTTGCTTGACATTTTATGTTATCGTTACGTTACTGTTGCACGGGAAAAAAAGCTTTTGGCTTTCTCCTTAGGCCAAAGGAGGCGCACGACAAAATGTTAGCACGTTCTTCCAAGCGTAATAAATACACGACTACTTTGTAAAAAAGTGCATAAGTTTAAAATTGTTTTATAAACCTATTTAATTAATAATTTTCTTAAAACCATTAGAAAAAACAGCCCCTGCATGATGATAGATTTAATACAAAGGACCGAAAACCAATCACAAAGATTAGGCTACTTACTTCATTTAAAAACACGAGATACAGTGGGATGAGGAAAAACCGCCATAACGTCTTTAGACATGTTTTTTAAAAGTTTAACTTGCATTAATTTTACATGGCTTTCTAAACATGTGACTCTCTTTTGTGCGAGACGTGAGTGCAATGGTGATAGATGTCCCTCTTGAAAATGTGATAATTATGCATTCTGTGTGAACGGCTTCACACTGATGATCTCGTTTTCCGCAATATATGAATGAACAACGTAGTAGTGCCGCATCTAGTGGGTTCAACTGGATAGGCTAGCAAAAGCATTCAAATGCAATCAATGACACATACATCGTCATCGCATCTTGTGCCCACTGATAAGCTGCCTGACGGCTGACGCAGACCTTAAATTCGACGAATTTTCGAAATTAGATTTTTTTTTTACAGCCCTACACAGTACACACACATATATTACATAAACAAAAACATTTATTTTGGACGCGATTAATCGTTTGACAGCACTAAAGTCAGTATGCCTGTACATCTTAATGGCTGTTGTAACAGTTTTATGACTTTCAAAGTGTCTTTTGTATGTACTTTCAATCTGTTATAGTTTTATGATTAGCCATTGTAGCTTATGAGCTCCGGACAGTGACTCTGATTTATCAGCTAATGTTCTGAAGGAGGAGGCAGAAATGACCTTTCTAATAGTCATTTTCTTCAATCATTAAAACTCTTTAATGTTAATAAAGTCCTTTTGTGAAAGTGCTGCACAATGGCACGGCTTCATTAGTGTAAAAGCAGGGAAATGTGGATTTATTAGCTCGTCAGGGTAAAGCAGCTTTGCTTTGTTTTGGAGAAATTCCTGTTGCCTTCTCAGAGAGAGTCCCAAATGGGTTTTGTTCCAGTATGTTTCATTTTGGAATTGATATGCTAATGTTTTAATTGGCAGGGTGAGACGAAATAGGATTGCCCTGTAAATACATTAAAATTTGAAAATATTTCTGCAGGAATATTTGCTGATTACTCCATACTATGTTCTGTTAGTTGGAGGAGCTGTCCTTGGCATTACTTTTTTACAGTTTTACAGTATTGTAAAGCATTGTTTTTCATCCAAGGGCCAGGGCCCTGGGGGGCCTCAGCAAATTTCTGCAGGGACTTATTTCCCCAATAAATCTTAAACTTGTCTTTCCGTGGTTGAGACAAGATACCCTCTGATGTTCATTCATATTTATTTCATGCTATAACTAAAGAGGAAGAGATTATGGTTCATGCGCCACTTGAACTGCGTGCTACAGTGATCTTACATTCAATAAGCCACTAACTTTGTTTCATACCAAACGTAACCTGCTCTGTCTTTGCTGTCCATCACGTTGTCAGTGTCCTCTTTGCTCTGCAGTAGGGCTGCACGATAAATCGTATGCGATATTTAACGCGCATCTTGTCAGAAAGCCGGTTCTGTAATCAGCGGTAAAACTCCATCACCTGCGGGCTTTCACATTGAGCAGCATTAACAAGATGCGCATTAAATATCGCATGTGATTTATCGTGCAGCCCTACTCTGCAGTGTATTTTTCACTGTGTGAGATCGTGATGTGTGGCGTGAGAGTGACATGACTTGTCGGACGTAGCAACAGTAACTAAGGAGTGCGGCACTTTTCGAAGGGTCAACTAAGCTAACTATGTGACATTCAGATTAATATTAATTTGTTTAAACGTTGGGTTAGAATTAAGTTTAAACAAGTTCCTAACTTTTTTTTTTAATAGTTAAACCCAAAATCACATCTCTTGTTGAGCAGAGGCGAGCTGATATTTTACAGAATTATTAGACTTGTGATTTTACCAGTGGATGATGAAATGGGGAAAAAATCCTATAGGTTTTTATTAAATATCTAGGAAACGGAATATTCATTGGGGGTCGATTGATTGATTGATTGGGCTGGTAAGCAACCTCCCAGAACACCTAGCCACCACAAAGCAACTTCTTATAAAATGCTTACAACACCATGCCATCGTGGCAACTCATTTTTCACAGAGAAATGCTATTGATATTTTCTTCAGTTATTATTCATTTTTAGTTTACCTGGCAGCTTCACCATCAGGACATCTGTTTTTCTGAATATTTATCTGCCCCCATTGGAGGTGAAGCAAGCCAACAATGAGATCACTGGAGAAATATTTTAGGTCTGAATACATTTCAGGAATGTGCACAACTCTTGATATTTATTCTTCTTGCGTGGCAATAATTTAAGTCTTATAAAAACTATTTTAGCTTATTGCAGTTGGCCTAAGACTGTGTGTGTATTTGAAGAGGACAGAGTCTCCTGTTCTTATTTTGGAACTATGAAAGTGTTTGAGAATGTTAATTGCTATGACAAGGCTGCTTTGTAGATAAAGCAGCCAAAAACCACAGGTGGCTTTTTATACATTATGAGTCTCAATGACACCACCTCCATAAAAAGGTGAATTTGTGAATGGTGTTACAGAGAGTAATTTCCCTGTTCACTGGGTTGTTTCTGGGGCTGTAATGCCATCTAGACCCCGTGGAGGACCACCCACCCTGCAGGAAGAAAGGTGTCTGGGACCCATAACTCACCACGCACTCATCCTTGACAATTCATTCTCGGCTGTGCCTCTTGTATTCTGACCTTGACTCTGTAGGATTCATTTTCTGGCAGCTCTCACCTCTTTCTTTCTTTCGATCCCTCCTTCTCTCTGTCTTCCCCTTTCAGGAGCTCCACCTGATTGATCTGCTACCTTCAGCACCTTCTCTGTGAAAAGTGTGGTGTGTGAAATGGTGAACATTGCAAATAGTTGGGTGATTATTCTCAAGTTCTTGAGCTGTAGGGCACAGAGAGGAAAATGACAATCTTGGTTATAAGAAAAGAGCAGGTTACAAGATTAAAAACACGTCCAGGGAGTCAGCCATTTTTATTGTTGTATTGAGTATGACAGTTCTTGCTGGTGCCCAAATTTGTTTTCATGAAATACAGTACTTTTCATTGTGTCTACCTAGGGAATGGAATGAGTTTCTCGCTTCTGTCTTCTCTCTTTTCAAATTTTTGTTTTGGTCAGCTGCACACCTTTGAACTAAAATATTCACTTGAACCCCTTGAGTTAATATTGCAATAATTTTAAAACAAATTTGCAAAAATGACCAGCTAACTTTACATTTATCACTTACTTCAATCAATATGGTCTTATTCATACTTGCTCAGGATGTATAAACAGATGGAGGACTGCATGAGTATTCTCTCTTTTAGTGTTACCCATGATGTGTTTACTCAGTTGTGATTCATATTATGCGTCTTTGCTCAGTTCTTGTATTATAGTTGTCAAGAACTCCTGGAAACAATGAGAGTATATAACAATCAGCATTTTGTTGTTTGCAGAGATGGCCCTCCAGTTTAATATCTCAGGTAACGGTTGTTCATCACATGTAATTTCATAAGAGATAATTAACACAGTTTTTGCAATGTTTGATTTAGCCAGCAGGTTCGTTCCAAACTCAAATAGAAATATCATCACGGTGGGATTTAATTACGGAAGTATCTCCACAGGAGATTTGCAGTTGTTATTGTATATACACACTTACAAACATAAACATTCAGGCTGTAACATAGAGCAAGACATTTCCATAATTAACAAATGCAAATTTCTCTCATTCCCACATATTGTGCAGGTAAATGTGCGCACTTCCAGCTGGCTTTGCCTATGTGTTTGCATTAGACCAAAGAGGCTTTTGATTTTTAGGACCTGCATAGAGTACGTGTTATTGCATTTTGTTTGTGATTCAGTATGATCTTTATTGTGGAAACATTCAGTGATGCTCAAGAAAGCAGTATACTGTATTAATAACCAAAAGAATGTCAACTTTTGAAGAGGGTGATCGATGTAAATTGTTATTTTGTCCTGTGGAAAACACGTTAAATATCTTGTGAAAAGGCAGTACTGCATTTTTATGAAAATATAACTTTTGCACTTAACTGTGTGTTATGGAGACTAAGCTACAAATAAAGGGTCATTTAGAAAAAGTTTGGTTTTGACATCACAACCATGGATACGTACAGTAAACATTTCCGTACTTATTTAGTCTGACAAAAAGCTATTGAACAGTTGTTCCTTTCACGTGTAGAGGTTAGCCAATCATAACAGAAGTCTTAAAGCCAGTGTCAGAAAAAGCCTGTTTAATTCCAATGGTCAGAGAAACGGTGGAAAATAGCCATGAAAAACTGCTTCTGAGAAAAAGAAAAAAAAAAACCTTGACTAATATTATAAGTAGACTTGAGGGGGAAAATTTGCTGACATTGTGCTGTAAGAAATCTTTAGAGTTGATGTTTCGGGTTCATTTTTTCCTTTATTGCCACCAATTTTTGTCAGGGATTTCTTATCTTAATTATGTCCACTTTCGAACATTCTCGTTCACCACTCTGGCTGCTGGAATGATCTTCCAAACCCTATCCGGAATGCTGATTCCCTGACAATTTAAGCGACAGCTGAAAACTCTCTCGTTCGAAGCTACTTGACTTCATCATAAAAAATAAAAAAAACTTAAAAAAAAGTTTCTCTCTCTTATTTTATTCCTTTCCTTTCTAGCTTGTACTTATTTGAACATGTCTAAGAACTTGGTATTACAACCACCTCCTGTGTCTGTTTGCCTCTTTAAGAAGAATCGCTTTATGTATCCCCCATTTGTAAGTCTCTTTGGATAAAAGCGTATGCTAAATGACAATGTAAATGTAAATGTAAATTCTGTATATGCAAATCAAACAAAACTAAAAAGACCAAAAGTAGTGTATTTCTATCTGTTACTTAAACCAATTAGTCCCATTGAAACACTATAATGACTGATGAGTAATGCTCAGTTTTATCTGATTTCTCAATTAATCTTAGAATCATTAAACAGTATAATGACATATAATTGGTTGTCTCTGTTTTACTTTGTGTAATGAATTATTCATTGTGTTTTTCTATTCAGATGGGTGGCAAAATGTTAAAAAACTTAATATGTAAAAAAACACCACGATGATCATGATCCAGAAATATTTCCAAAGATTGTTTTTGCAAATAATTCTATCCACCTCACTTCCATCTTTGACAGCTTAATTTAGGGCACAAATTGAGTGATCATCTCAATCATGATTTTTATGATTTAAAAAAATTATACTTGCCAAATAAAAGTAACAGGAGTCCATTGTAAACGTGATTTGTTTTATTCATACAAAGAATCTTACTGTGATTATGATATACTGTATATTCAACAACAAGTTAACATTTTTCTTAATATTTCGTTGTTAATTGTACTTAAATGTATTAAATACATAAAGAAAGTTTA
The DNA here is from genome assembly GCA_018155175.1 of Sinocyclocheilus anophthalmus. NCBI lineage: Eukaryota > Metazoa > Chordata > Actinopteri > Cypriniformes > Cyprinidae > Sinocyclocheilus > Sinocyclocheilus anophthalmus. The sequence goes on from JADLZN010008104.1 coordinate 47,128, forward strand.
CCTTGCAGAATCTGCTAAATGTTAGTAATTTTAACAAAATAATAGGGATCATAAAAAGGCATTTATTTATTTATTTTTTGTGTTCTGCACTGGAAAAGATTTCACTGACGTTTACAAACATTATTTAGTCCACAAGACAAAATAATAGCTGAAATTATTAAAGGACCCTGTCAAAATGTCTCTTAATTTGTAATACGTATAACTTCTAAACCCACAGTTGTTTTTGTGTTTTGTCATAGTTGTTCATGAGTTCTGAGTAGTTTAACTGCTCTTCAGAAAAATCCTCCAAATCCTGCACATACTTTTAAAAATGTTTTTGATGATTTTTTTAAAGATAGCTCATATATTTTTATAATTATAAACATTTTGCAGATAGGGCTCAACTAGTACATATAACATGGAGTAAAGTGTGTTTATTCCATTTCCTTATGCTATATCCGCCCATCCCCAAGCCTTTTATCTGAGCATAACCCCCAAACAGCAAAACAAGTTTGCTTTGAGTGGTATGCACTGACCCAGATAACCGCATCCTCCACTGGAGTGCGAGTGATGCTCTCTATGCCCCTGGAGCGGCTGGGTCAATGTACCAGCCTGTAGACACCAAACACATCGCTGAGGCCAGTGGAGATAAAAGTTCAGATGGGATCTTCTAGTACTGTCTAATGGAGTCTTTAATAATGCACATAACTTCATGGGGAGCACTGACGGAACATAGCATTTAATGACTAATCCGAATCGCTGAATTCATATTGAGAAAAAGGGGGGGGGGGGGGGGGGGGGGGGGGGGGGGGGGGGGGGGGGGGGGTGAGCCCTAGTATGACATGTAAATGTAAATGTAATTGCTTGAACCCTAATGTTATTCATTATTGATAGAGGCCCTTAATTTTCTATATCGATATGAGATGCCAATCTGGATGAATAGATTAAGTGAGATAGATTGAGCTACTGGTGCATCACGGCTAAAATATTAACATGGCTGTTGGTTCAGTTCCCCCCTCTATTATCCAAAGGAATTAATTTAACTTTGGTTTTTTTAACGTGTGAGTTGTGTTTGTGTGTGTGTGTGTGTTTGTGTGTGTGTGTGTGTGTGTGGGTTGTACAATGAACAGTAATTTTTTTACTACATTACAAAAATTAATTTATGTTTTTAAATATAAATCTAAATGTTATTCTTTTAGCTTATGCCGGGTCACAAGTTTGGAATAATTAAGATTTTAAATGTTTTTTAAGAGAAGTATTGTATGCTCACTATGGCTGGATTTATTTGATATTAAATACAGTAAAAACAGTAATAATATTAAAATATTATTACAATTTAAAATAAAAATTTTCTACTTTAATATATTTTAAAATGTATTTATGTCCTATGATGGCGAATTGTAATTTTCAGCGGGGGGGGGGGGGGGACCATTACTCCAGTCTTCAGTATCACTTGAGCCTTTAGAAATCATTCTGATAAAATCAAGACACCAAGATACACTATTCAAAAGTTTAGGATTATTTAAAAAATAATGAATACTTTTATTCAACAAGGCACATGAATTGATCCAAGTGTGAAGGTCTCTTGTTACACGTAATATTGAAATATTTCTTTTTCTATTTTATATCAAATATCTATATGTACTGCCTGCTCAGTCATTGGCTGATGAACTCTGACTTGTCCTTGAGTATCTGATGAGTCAGACACGATGAAGTGTATTATTCCTGTGTCTTTCTCCCCATAAAGATCCCAACAACTTTCCACTATCTGAAACAAAATCCCTTATAGCCATTGCATAAAATAATCTTGATGCAATGTTAATGTTTCTTACCTTCATTATCTTTCAACTTTCCTTTTTCTGAGCTTTTGGCTTCAAAGGCTGTTGTCCCTCATCACAGTCACAAAGAGATGTGCGGAAATGCAGTTTGAAACTCCTGGTAGAAATCCAGGGCCAGGCACCAAACATTAATACTTTATCTGCCTATTTCAAGGCTTTGAAGATGGAGGGCACCCGTTCTAACATATTTCGATATAATGGTCTCTGATAAAGCATATGCTCTGTAGTTTTGTTATAACAGCTTAGTTCAGATCAGTATAGAGTGCTCCTATGTTCTGTAAATATTTCAGTGAAGTCACAATGTTTGCCACATGCTTCCTACATTTCTAGACCCAATGATTCTAGACTCAAAATATAGACTCCTATGATATGGTGCAGCATGAAGTAATTGTGTCACAGCTATCTGTAGATAGGTAAAATAGGTTTTATTAAAGACAGCTTTTCTTTTGAACAATTTATTTTTTTTGAAAGAGGAATTTCATTATTGCACTCCACTCTTGAACATCTCTGAGAATAGGAAGGCAGAGCCCAAATAATTGAATGTGAAAGTATTCACATAATTCCCTTGAGTTGCATCTGAGCCTCCAATGAAGGGAATTTTTAATAAAGGAAATAAGTTACTTGAAGAGAGAAAAAGTGGCCTCAGCGTGTTTATTCCTATGTCATCTAGAAGCCAATTAACTATAATGCTCAAATCTGCCAGACTGACTGTAAATAACCTTTTTTTTTTTCTTTTTTTTTTCTAACACTAGAACTACCGGAATTCTACAACTACTAGAATGGCCATAGCGGTCATTCTGACCGTCATACTAGACTGAACTGAATGCCATTTATGTCATATCATATTTACATTTGAATCTTCTTTTGAGGTTTTACAATGAAGCTTTGAATGTCTGTTGTCATATTTTATGACGCCATCACCCTAAAAAATGATATTTTTTTGTAATATTTAATTGTGTAAGAGCTACGTAGACCGCTCCCGAATGTGCGTCTCGCTTTGTGTCCGGCAAGTGGGAGAGCAAAAGTTTCTCACCGCAGTGAAAATGTTGTATTTGAAAGTCTAAATGCCAACAAATATGAACTGACGCAGAATATTTCTGTAGATTCAAGTTTTTCAATTCAAGTTTATTTGTACAGCGCTTTTCACGATACAAATCATTGCAAAGCAACTTTACAGCAAATTAAGTTTCTACAATATTTAGTGATAACTTATCAGTGGTGACTATCAGTTAATGTACATATGGCAGGAATGTACGGAAAAATCAATTAAAGACGTAATCAAACAGACGATGAACAGCAATTATTATATGATGCAATCAAACTAATAGCAAAATGTGGTAGTTCTGTATGTGGTTTCAGGGTTGGCATCATCTGAGGTCCTCTGAGGGGTTGGCATCATCTCTTCTCAGGTGTTCTGGATCCAGACTGAAGCTTGTGTAAATCCTAGTTACCACGGGATGTCAATCAACTGTAGATAAAACACGTTGTGAATTTTCAATACATTTTTACTTTTGTACTTTAACACTCTGGAGTTATTGGAAATGTTTGGATCAGATGAATTGGAAACAATTCTATGCAGCCACCACTGGAATCGTAATCCATGATTAAATGGATCCGTTATGATATTATAGGTAATAATAAACATTGTCACTGTCGCTAAAAAAAGCCTAATTAGTTTGTTTTATTTCACAATATCAGTCTTGTCGGGGCTACAATTAGCCAATATACATTAGCTATAGCATTACACAAGCATAAAAATATTAATAGCCATTATTATTATGGATATTTTGTCATAACATTGAAGTAGGCTATTATTGATAACAGCCAGGCTATAGTCTTCCAGCCTAACATAGCCTAGCTGGAACCGTGGCAGATTGAGTGATGGCAGTTGTTGTATTGGAGGTGTCCACCCGGCTTTTTTTAACGAACAGGAATTTTAGCTTAGCAATAGAATATAAAAACAACTAAAACAAAAGTTGCTGGGCAACAGTGACGTGCATCTTCAACCGCAGGAAAAAGTTGCAAAAGCAGAAATTATGGCTTTGGCCATTCAAGGTAGAAATACTCAGAACTCTTTTGTGTTTTGTAATTTTAATAAAATAAAAATTTTATAATAAAATATACACACATTTAGGAAAAGTCAGGTTATTATAATTATGTGGGTTTTATTTCAATAAAGTTATTACATTTTAAAATTTAAAAATGGTCAAAATGACTGCCTTGGTAGTTCTAGTGTTAAACCAGAAAATGTGTACTCCATTATTTTGGAAACAGTTCTGTCTTTAGTTCAGGTGTAATATAATGGCTTCATGCAGATTTCTAAAACCTGCCAAAATCCCAGTGGCAAGTGAGTCAGGACGAGTAGTGAGTATCACAATCGAGTAGGACTTCATAAAATACACAAGCGAGTTTGTTTTCTACAGTACTTCATCACTGTGAACATACAACATAGCTTTTTTGTTGTTGTTCACTTGTACTTTTGATCATGGTCTTTTGAAGTTCCTTTTATTTTTCCTAAATTCTTCTATTTTTTCCCAATTTTCATTTTTATCAATTGCATTTATAAGGATCTTATGTTTTTTTCATATTTAATTGTTTAATCATTGAATTAAAAAAAAAATCTTAATTGGATGAATTCGTAGTGAACTATTTATTTGCATTTTACGATTTCATCTGTATTATCGTATACCCTATATGAGTTACGTCCCAAGGTGTAATTATTATTATTTTTATTGTTTTTTTGGTGTTATATTTGGGCAGTATTTGATATTGCTGCTATGTTGATAGTTTGTCTTTTGGCAGTGTTATGTTTTGTTTTCTCTCTCTTTCTCTCTTCTCTCTACTCCATGCAAAGCTTAATGAAGATCAACTGGTCCTAATTGTCATCAACTACTGACTTGCTCTGATTGGCTGCTGGAGGGAGATTGTGTGGATAAAGCTGGAAACTCTGTGTGAAGCGGTTCCCTTCTTGGCCTCTGGAGATTGTTTTCGCCTGCCCCAGACAATAGCATGTGTGCTAGTTGTTGCCTGTTTGCATAGTTGTTGACAATTTATGAGAGCTGATCTAAAGTGTACATCAAATAGAAATGTGCACTACTACTAATGTCCTTGTTGCTGAATTAAACTGCGGCTACTATTAGACCTCCCTGATTTTTAATGTGTTAATATAAGTGCACCTGTAATGTTTAAAGGGGTCATATGATGTTGCTGAAAAGAACATTATTTTGTGTATTTGGTATAATGAAATGTTTATGCAGTTTAAGGTTAAAAAAACACATTATTTTCCACATACTGTACATAATTGTTTCTCCTCTATGCCCCGCCTTTCTGAAACGCGTCAGTTTTTACAAAGCTCATTGGTCTGAAAAGCGAGGTGTGCTCTGATTGGCCAGCTATCCAGTGTGTTGTGATTGGCCGAATACCTCAAGCGTGTGACGGAAATGTTACGCCCCTACCATACTGTGATGCCCTATCCGGCCAGAGCGACGAGACAAAAACATTAAAACCCATTATAAACGAGGCATTTGTTGCATCCAGTGGGGACATATAGATTATAATGACTTATACTGTCTTTTTACGCATTGCATCGCGCCGTATAAACATAAAACCATATCTGCATTTGTGACCAGAGAAATGACAAACAACAAGCCCTACTCTACACTGCGCAAAACTCGCATTTGAATCATCAGTGGCATATTTTTTTAAATATGAAAACGTACTTACAGACTGAGTCAGAACAGCCGGCATTGTAGTCTCCGTCTGCTTTGTTATAATCCTATTTTTATTTCACTCCTCTGTTTCTCTCCCCATCTCTACTTTTTCTCACTCTTTTTTTTTTCTAACTTTTTCTTTAACTTTTTTTCTCTTACTTACTTGGGGGGGCAGGGGGGGTGGGGTGGGTTGTGCGTTTTCTTTTTGCCATCTTTTTTTACTGTCTAGTTTTGCCTTTTTGATTTTATTTTCTTTCTTTTTTACTTGTTTATACTTTCTTATTTTGTTTATACTCTTATGTCTTCGTTTTTCTCTCTCTTCTTGTCTTTTACTTTGTTTTAATTTTTTTTACTTTTCCATCTTTACGCACTTTTCTGTACCCCGTCTTTTTCCTTCTACTCCTAACTCTACTTTCTTTTACTTGTCCTTACTTTGTTCTCTACTTTTTTACTACTTTTTGGCCTTTTTACGTCTTAACTTTTGTTACTCTCCTGTTGGACTACTTCTTTTTTTTTTTCTCCCAGGATCAGCGAAACAGTCTCCATAAAATGGCTGCACCTCTAAATATTGGGTTAGAACTGTTCTGGAAAGTGTTGTATTAAACCACTTAAAGGGATCGTTCACCCAAAAATGAAAATGTGATGTTTATCTGCTTACCCCCAGGGCATCCAAGATGTAGGTGACTTTGTTTCTTCAGTAGAACACAAATTATGATTTTTAAGTCCAGCCGTTGCAGTCTATCAGTCGTATAATGCATGGCAATGTAACAAAGTCTATGAGAGTAAAAAAAACATGCACGACAAATCCAACTTAAACCGTGATGACACAGTAAGTCCTAAGACACGAAAAGTCGTTTCGACGGCTAATCAAAATGGTACTTACTTTCGCTTATCCGGATTGTTCAAACCAAAACAGATAAAAAACTTAAAACTTAAAGATTATGTTCTCTCGCGCAATCTCATTCGGGAGTGGTGACTTTCCATGTATTCCCAACTTCATGACATTTAAAAAAAAAAAATGATATAAATACTGTTCGGTTTCTCGCACAAACCGATCGTTTCGTGTCTTAGGACATCAATGTGTCGTCACGAGCCGCAGGGTTTAATTTGGATTTGTCTGTGCATGTTTTTTTTACTCTCATAGATTTTGTTATCATTGCCATGCATTATACGACTGATATACTGCAACGGTTAAAGTTAAAAATCAAACGTGTTCTACTGAAGAAACAAAGTCACCTACATCTTGGATTCCCTGGGGGTAAGCAGATAAACATACATTTTTTTGGGGTGAACTATCCATTTAACCTATTCGTGTCCTCTTTTGGAAGGCCAAACAAAGTAGTTTCGCTTTCACAATGAAACACACAGTGTCTTCAGGACATGGCGGCAGCAACAATACTACAGCGAGAATAAAAGTTACGCCTTCTTTCTTTGTGTGAACCTTAAATGGCGTTATGTAAATCTTTCCCACATCGTGACGTAGATATGTGGGGGCGTGTTAGAACGAGACGTTTTAGGTTGGTGTGGTTGACTCTTAACTTTTATAGAGAATATGTCTTTGGATTTGAGACTTAGTCTTTGCAACTTTACAGATCTTTTTTATGCATCAAGAGCTTGTAACACTTCAAAGAGATAGGAAAAATTTAAATCGCATCATATGCCCCCTTTAATTAGAGCGGAGTAATAACCTCCAGTGGTTAATTCCCATTAGCACCATGACAAAGACCCCTCCGGCTGCTTTTCAAACCTCTTTCCCTGTTTGTTTCTTTTTACCACATTTTTTCCCCTACTCTCTTTCTCTTTCTCACTCTCTCTCCTTTATTTTCACTTTAATCGTGTTCTGAATGCTGTTCAGTTGTAGGTTTTTGATGAGAGAAGAGCATCAATCCTGGGCTTTCTTCTAAAGGTTTTACATAATTGATCAACATGGTTTAGGGCGCTGGTCATTTTCTGATCCTCCTATCTTTTATTCAGCCCAACGACACATGAAAACTCTAAAAAGTTCCATCAGGGAAGTAGGTCTTACTTATCCAGACCAGGTATGACCATTAGACTTGATTAGTCAATTAGTTTCTGCTGGTTAAGTCTCTCTCTCTCTCTCTCTCTCTCTCTTATTGTTCTGACATTGTCATTCTTTCTATCGTTCTATCATTACATCCATTCATCATCTATCTATCGTCATATTTATTTATCGTTCTGTCAGTAAAAGGTTGACATTGACCACGGATGTGCACGTTCACTCCACAAGGAGTATGGTGACATTTTCAGCATTGTGAGGGATGGTTTTGGGCAATATTAGTCAGCCTGTGCAATTTTATCATTTGGATGTCACTGTGACTCAGTTGGGGCTTAGGATGACTTGAGATGTTTATGTCTGCTGATATTTCTGCTGATATGTTGTCATTTATGGTATTAACAAATCAAAAGTCAGAGGATCATGCAAGGCATGACCAAATTACCTTTTGATAAACAGGTCAGTGGATGAGCTTTAACAATAAAGAAACAGTTGTGGCTCCAGATGGATGAAAGATATGTGTTCTGAGACATTTTTTTGCCTGCTGATTTGCCCATTAAAACAAGCTCATGTTTTTCACTGTTCCATGGAAGGATGCTGAGTCTTGAAGGATTAGTGATGTAAAGTTCTGAAGTGTTTTTTCTCTGAAAATGAGGGCATTAGAAAGTTCAGGCTGGTCTTGAGTACTTGCCGCTTGCAAATTGAACCACTTCGGAAGATTATCACTACCTTGAGAGGTCTAATAATGATAGGTAGTCATTTCCAGTAGCTTTTCTCAATTAATATCTTGGCCCTGTGGGCAGCAGAGAATGAAAGGGCATTTTGACACAATGTCTTTGGCTTCACCTCCAATTAAAGCAGCAAGATGACTAGCATGCTCTGATGTGGAACACGCTTGTTTTTTCTGCCAATTTCATTACATGTGATTTTAGACCTTGATGGTGAGGTCACAACATCCCACCAGATAGTATGTTTCTGAAAATGTTTGCCTTTTTTGTTGAACAGTGTCATGCTTGCAGAAATGCTTTAGCACTGAGGAAGACGAGACACAAGCCACTGGACCACTAGACAACAAATTACCTACAAAATATAGAAAACATCGTACAGTAATTTTTACTGCAAACTTGCAATTTCAGACTTTTAATTATTGGCATAAAATCAAAATCCAGGCTATGCTTTGAGCAGTTGAAGACCTGGTTAGTGCAAAGGCTAATTGAAGGTAGCTGTTGTTGGAGATTACTAGCTTTAGTTAACGAGCCATAAAGATGTCGGCAGTAATATTCTTTACTCTGTACCTTGAAAATGACTTGCCTTTTAGCAATTACGCCTTTTTGTAGTTTTGCACCCTGGAAAACTGCATAAAAGGTAAAGTAATGGCGCTAACAACTAATCATTTGTTTAATAAACATAATTTACCTTGAATAAGGTCTTAGACAGTGAAAACCTTAACAGAGTAATTTGTCAAAAACCGCTGTGTTCAATGACCTATGTTCAAGTAGCCTAATAAGTTTCCTTCACATTTAGTATGATGGAGTGTGAGAGATAGGCAGCTGCTGAAAGTTGACAATTGGATATTTGAAGTGTCTCGCCAAGTGTTGAACTGCAAAAAGACAAAGCAACATAAAAGACAGCTTTTGAAGGGTGTGTGAAGGTTACCAACTGCTAGTGAGGGTTTGTTATCATCTATTAGAGAGCAATTGACTTTGGCAGTGGATGACAATTAGATCTGATGACTTGAAGCTGTGAGTAAAAGTGCATTAATAATGGATATTTTGAGGGTTTTTGCCCTTCTAAAGCTTTGCTTTTTAATAATTGTCTTTTATAGAGACATTATCAAGAGGGCAGGAATGGTATATCAACACATAAAACAGGCTAAATATTTATAAACGTACATCTCCTATGTGACCACCATAGCTCAACATTAACCCCTATGCCACAGCTCCAACATGACTTTTCTAGCAGAGACAGCCTTGTCTGCATTTAACAGGGCAGTCCACTTTAAGTGACATAGGTATACACATTTTAAACCTGTTCCTTCATCCACACAACTTCTTCAGCTGAGGTTGTTAAGACACATTCTACACTTTCTACAGATGTTTCAGGTCGGCCTGACCTTGCCACCTCAGACTAGAAGAGTTGTTCCTTTGCAGTAGTGATTCAGACTCCCCACAGCATACAGTCTCTCTCTCTCTCTCTTTCTCTCCCTCCCTCTAATTAAGATGCTCCTGTGGGCATGCTACCTGCATTACCTGTCTAAGCGCTCTTCCCTCCACTCACTCCTCAGAGAGGGAAGCTAAATTGTCTGCTGTTCACACAGGTTATGCCTTGAAGAGAAAAATCCATTCCTGGGCCAATCTCTTTGAAGACACTGCAATCAATTAAATCTATTCTAGCAAGATTTCTACTAAACTATTAGATCTATTACGTGGTTAAAAATGTTTTTCTCTGATGTGGCCTCGATACGTTGAAAATGATGGTCCTAGAAATGTATTTGCCCAACATGAGGAATTAAAAGTGATGAATCTGTCATTACTCACTCATTCCAAACCTACTTGCTGTTACTTTTAAAGGTGCACTATGTAACTTTTTTTTTTTGTTCAAAATTTACAAAATTGATAAGACTGAGTACAGCATGAATCCATCTTTCAAAATGTGTTTTTGTCTTGTCCTGAATCACCCTTGGTATGCCTATAACAAGTGTTTATATTCTGACTATTTTAGACCACTGTGGAGTAGCCCAGTACCTGTGTGACTCGTACATAAATTGAGAGAAGCAGCTAAGGCTACAATGTTCCTCCACAAGACGCATGCAGTTTTGTTTATTACCCGGGAGAGCAACAAAAGTTAGTGTATCTTTAAGTCAGGAGTGTGTGTCTAAACCTGTTACTGGAGGGCCAGTGTCCAGCAGCGTTTAGCTCCAACCCCAATTAAACAAATTAGGGTCTTCAGACTCACTAGAAGCGAAGATTGTCTTCTTATTGGGAGATAAGAGGGTCTGTATTACGTGCCATTGGAAAAAGCGTAATGGCTAATCACTTGGATCACGTGAGGTACCTCGGCCAGTCATACAATGGCAGTGAGGACAATGGCCGGCTTTCACAGTTATACGACGGTCAGTTACAGTTTACGTTGCGCAGATAAAAAAAAGAGCGCGAGTTGCTGGTCACTTACTGGTCACTGCAATTTAAGATTAGGTTTTATTCTGTTCATTTAAAAAAAACGGCATGATTGGGCATACATAAAACTGATATTAGTCACTAACATTTTTTTTTTGTTGTTGAAATTCTGGAAGGCATAGAAAAGGATATCTTTTATTTATTAAAATATTTATTTTTTTACATTTATTCATTAAAAAGCGTTAGGCCTATATCATCATACACAGCAACAGTCACAAGTCATTACGTTTCAAGTCTATTTATTGAAACTCGGAAGCCATAGAAAGAACATATTTCATTTTCATTAAACAACATTTGAAACAACAATAAAACCTGAAAACCACAGAAAGAAAACATCGATATTTTTAGACAGTGCACAATATTACATATATTTTATTAAATAGTTATGCGACACAAATTTGCTTCTAATAATGCCGTAAACGAGTCCTACCTGTCGCAACATTCCCTACTCTGCCTTCTCTTAAAAAATAACATTTTAAGTTAAAATCTACATATAGTTCCAAACAAAAGTAATGTTTAGTGTAAAACATGTTGAAGATTAGCTGAACAGTTGTTTGATTCATAAATTATAAGTATTCTCACAAATCTGTTATTCAGCGTCGTTAAAACCTCCTCTCTCATGGACATCCATTAAAAAAAAAAAAATGTTCCTATACCTTTAAAGCGTAGCATTCACTCATTTACTTTCATAAAATACACTTGATGTGTATTTTAAACTACATGTATTTATCATATGAACAACAGGTCAGTTGATCATACAAACTTTAAGCACATAGTAGCATCTCTTGATTATTGATAATTTCTTGAACATTTCTTTAATTATTTTTAGTCGAATGTGAAGTTGCAATCTTCATTAATAGTCATTAATTTGGTAACTCACTTAATTCATTAATTCGCTCCAACTGATTGTATTTTTTTTTGTTCACTAAAAACAACTAGCTCATTAGTGTCACAAAATCATGCTTAGCAGTGGGGAGTCAGCAGATGTGTTACACTTTACAGATGTGGTAACAATTAACTGCATAAAGTTTCCTCAAAAAATTCCACAGAAAAAAAAAAATACCAGCATGCTGGTTTGGGACTTCATGAGAGTGAATAATGACAACAATTTTATTTTTGGTTAAACTATTCCATTAATTACATTTTCTTCTTTCCTTTGGCAATGCGTTTTCTTGCCTTAAGCCATTCAGCCCAGAAAATAAATTGAGCGACATCATCTACTTGGTTGTTCTAATGAGAGAGGACTGTATTCCACAGCTGCTTTTAGTTGAAACAAATAAAAATGCTCTTCCTTTAAAATGTTTTTTTATTTTTTTTGCCCTTTAGCCTCATTACTATAATTGGTTTGGCAGCTAGTAGAGGGAATGGTATCAGATGGTACCGTAATTTATACCATTGTCCTGAAAAAATACTATATTCATGTAACACATGGTATATACTGTATAGTACATGGTTCTCTGGGGTACTTGAAAAATATCATGGCACTAACATGTTAATTTCCAAAAAGGCAAAATAATACCATGGTACTTTTTCTTATTGTTTTTAGGACTAAACATATACGCTTTAGGGTTCATATGTACTGTAAAAATAAATCTATTTTTAAGAGCATGAGATTTAGAGCTTTGTGACACTTACATCTTCTTTGTTTATGTTCTTCAACATGAACTAACTGCAGACATTTTAGCTGCACACTGACATGGATTTAACACAACACACAATTGCACAGAATGCAGTAAGCTCAGTTCAGACGGAGAGAAAGAGGGACCTGATAACAAATGTGTTCCAACTTAGCTCACCTTTGATGTCAGTCCCACAAATCCAAGGTGCTTTGAGCACGTCTGTCCTTGAAGTCGAAGCAGAGAAGATTCCCTCGTGGGAAAGATATTGTAATCCTTAGCAGAATAAGAATAAGTGTGTTGAAGAGTTGTTTTGTTGAAAGAGTTTCAGAAATTACCCTTGAGTCTCTGCAGTGCCGTTCAAAGATCATAGCAAAATAAAGAAAATACGATAACGAAATGAAAATATTACCTCGTGTTTTCAAGTTTTTAAATGGGTTTGCCTGGGTCAGTCTGCCTTTTAAGCTACTGAGGTTGATGTTTAGATGGTTTTGACTCAGAAATCGAGTTTTTGATGCCTGTGCTTCCCCTGCATGAATGAGCTGAAGATTCATAGCTGTTTTTGCATGCTGAAGAAAATGCACCTTTATTGTTTATTTTTGTCCTTTTTACCATTTTATAAGCAGTAACTGAGACAAAATTAAAGCATGGAAGGAGTCACCTGCATGAGCGTCACTGCACGTGTCCCACAAATTCCTTCATGAATAGAGGTTCAGCATTATTCACACCCTAATTTGTGGGACGCTTATGAGTAAATACAATGCTGTGGCATTACTCTGTAATGAGGAGAAGAGAAACTATTTATTAACTCTGAGGTAAACAGTCCAGAGCCACACATCCCAGCTTTTCATATTCTCAGCTTGAACCCTAAGGGGGAGTGTGTGGTTGCACTGACTCACAGTTGTAATATGTAAATAAACCTGCTAATGATACAGCGTGGATTGTCCCCATCGCATGTGTTTGATGCGTGTGTGTTGTCGTCTCTCTGTTGCAGCTGCTGTTTCAAGCAGAGGTTCTTGGGAGGAGAGCTCCAGTTCCAGTCAGCCCTCTCTTACAGCCTTAACCCTCACGTCCACACGCACACCGACTGCCCGGCCAACATCAAAGGTACCCACCCAACCCATCTGTTTGCTTTTCACTTCTCCCCTTCATTACTGCACATCATTTCACCAGTTGCACCACTTTATCCTGTTCCTTCTTCATCATCATCATCGTCATCATCATCATCCTATGAAAATATGCTGCTAGGTGATGAATGTTTTCTTTTGTATCTTTTATTTCAGATTACTCATAATGCAGTTTAATGAATCCATAGATAATAATGCATATAAATTTGTTTGATTATGCCAAATTTTAAGTTACATTGGGTTAGAGTCCTGCGCCCGCCCGCTCCCGCAGAAAAATATCTTATCTGGGCCCGCTCCCGCCCACGACATTCATGTTTTGTCCCACTCCCGCCCGCATAAAAGTAATCTATATAGATTTTTTTCGGCACATCAAAGAAATTTACATTAAATGGTTCTGTAACATCTCCTAAGATCCACAACATCCCAGCATAAACACTCCAGATAAAATATTTGTTATTTAGGCTAACCATCAACATTAACAAACCACTGTTATTTTTAACAAAAGCAAGCATGGGCTGCTGCGTGCATAGTTTGGCATGGCAGAATGCAAGCAAAGAGCACTCCCTTTATAATCACTAAAAAGCTGACATCACAGTTAATCGCGATCTCATAAAGCTCTGTTATAACACAATAAATATATGCACAATGAATCTTTCACAGTGTCTACACTTCGTGTGTTAAAATGAGAGGATTCGTGAGCACGCAATTTCAGCACTGCTGTGAGTGGATTCTAACTTAATCACCTCTGATTGGCCATTGCGTTCCAGAAATCAACAGCTGAGTCTGTGATTGGCTACATTGAGCAACTCTTTAAACACGTGTTATAAATAGAAACTCTGCCTAGCTTGCAAAGTTTATATCATTTTAATGTTATTAGTTGTTCTTTTTGCTTTTGTGCAATTTATATGTTTTAAACATTTTATGTTTAGATAATTTCTATTTTGCGAGATTCCCGCAAATCATTTTATTCTCCCGCATCCCACACACACACGAGTCTCTTCCTGCCCGCACCTGCTATCGCCCATCAAGAGTTGTCCCGCGCCGCACCCTGTTGCGTTGGGTCTCTACATTGGGGTGGACTTTGGTCCTTAAAATGACGCTTAGTACAAATGTGTGCATTTATTAACAATTTATTTGTTTCTTTGACCAAATGTGTACACTGGTGTTGAGCGAGCTGATATGAGAGGCCGTTTTCAATTCATTTTCTATGGGAGATGAGTGGCAGGATCGCACAAGGGATTGTGGGAATGACAGCGATGTGTCACAAAGTTTGAAATGCTCAAGTCCATGCAAACGAGAGGCAAAAATGACAGATAGCAGTCAATCACTGAGGAAAAGGCAGTGACGTCTGTCATGGTTTTAAAATCTGCTGATAGTGCTATATGTTAAATTACCCCAAACTTTGGATTGATAGTGTATGTATATACCATGGCCATGCCACATGGAAATGACTGTGCCATGAAACATGACACCCAGTATACACTAAATACACTTACAATGAAAGTAGTATCAAAACTACAACACTACGTTTGAGTTTTGTTGAGTTCTTTAATTTAAAAAATATCTACAGTAAAAAAACCTTAAAACAAGGTTATAGAGATGCAGCTGCTTATGATATCAAGACGACTTTATAGATTGTATCTAAATAGAAGTGTATTTTGTCTTACTGAACATGATCATTTTTTTTACTTTTTTTTTTTAAAGCTTTTTAACCTTATGTTTATTCCTAAAACTGCCAGTGCAGTTAGACAAAAAAAATTTATGCACTGTTGCTTCTCAAGTAAGTTTATATTGTTTCAATGATTCTAAGATTTGACAAACGTACTTGTTCAGAATAGGATTTTCTTTGCAGTGTACCATTATAATCAGTTATAATGTTTAAAATAGTTATTGTTTTAGGTTTGTAGCGAATTTAGCTCACAACAGGAAATATGAATAATTAACCATAACTAGTTATAATTAACTATTCATATTTTAGATCCGCTGTAGATATTTAGCTGACCACTCAAGGTCAACCGTCTTGTCAATTCTAAGAAAGTTAATTTCCTGGTTAAGGGAAATAACTTTCTTACTGTAAAATTCTACAAAAGCTTGCAGCATAAATCTGCATGAATAAGTGACTCCAGTTATGAGCAAACAATGAACACTGTCAAGTGTGATACAAGTAAGACTTTAACTACATAAACACTTAAACTAGTCCAACATACTACATAAACACATAAACTGGGCTAACATCCTACATACACACATAAACACACACACACACAAACACACAACAAACACACACACACACAACACACACACACACACACACACACACACACACACACATACAGTTGGTATAGGAAAGGGTTAAAGTTTAACTCAGCACAGAAAAAGGCATAAAGAATTAATTTTATGGAACACTTTTGCATATTCAACAGATCAAAGCCTTCAAGGATACGTCAGATTCTTAGTTCAAACGCACCTTGTAAAAAGGTGTAACTGATACTTAATGCATCAATTAAATCGACTAAGTTTGATACTTGCGAGTCTGTCTGAAAAAGATTCCTGATGCAATCTTAAGGCCCCAAGATCTTGCTGAAGTTGGTAGATGAAAAAGAACCAGTTTGAGTCAGAAAATCCCGGTGAATGGAAAGTCAAGGCCAAAGCCTGGCACAATGCTTTAGTATCCTGCAGCGTTTTCTCACATCTTCATCTGCATCTGACCGAACCACCGACTGGGGCGGGTCACATGAAGTGTGGCCTTTAAAGCCTGCAGAGAATCACGCCCTCAAGGATGGGCGTGTCAATGATGGGCGTCCGGAATCTCAAAGTGGGAGTTCGGCGTTTTTATGACTCTTTGTTTCTAAGCATGGTATTTCGCGTATGTAGCTTGTGTAACAATTATTAAAGACTCTTAGAACACTAGTATGTTGCGTAGGTGTAAACATACAATATACATTCTCAATTAGATCATCCGAATTCATAGATACTAAACATGGTAGAGTTACTTATATGAATGAGTGGTTTATCGTAAGCATGAATAAAAATAGTCTATAATACAACAGATTAATACAAAACAGCAATAATATACACAATGGCCTGAAGAATGTGTGTGTTCATTCAAAGAAAGGTTTCCTATGAATTAATTAGTAGAAAAGTCCATTTCTGCTCTGCCTCTCCTATGGGGACAAAGAGGGGGTTATCCTACTCACATTCCTGGGGGGTCATAAAACCAGTGATATCATGATTAGTTGTCATGGTGACCAAGGTGGGGGATGGTGCTCAGCAGAAATCCTGGCATCCAGTTTATTGAGTGAGGGGGACTGTGACGATTTGTTAATCTAATGAATAATTGATTTGTTAAATCAAATAAAAATTAGTGTGTCAGATTGGTCGAGACGCTACAGGTTTGTAGCTTACATAATGAATATAGCATGCCAAATAAGTATTTTCATGTACATTTTATAAATTGAAAATTAATTGTGATTGTAATATCAATTCAGATTTGTCATAATTGGGACAGACCTTCTGGTCCACTGCACACATAGCATGATGTATCTCTTTTCTCTCATTTTACTTGCCTCTGTGAATATGGAATGATATTCCGGACAATTTTCAAAAGGAATAGCAAATTGTATTTTCAATTGCTTTTTCCATATGTGGACGCATAAATTGTGACATAATCCAAATGCAATTGCAAATCCTGCATTACCGTTTGCATTTTCGCTTTCGCGAATGCACAGCGATGGCCAAATTTCAAATGAAAAAGCAAAGTCCATTTGCAACTATTTCCCATGTCTTAGGAGTTACGAGCCTGTCATATTTAAATAGCAATATTAATTACCCCGCTCCCGTGTTAGCAGGGGATAATCGCTACATTTGGGGTAAAAAAAGACAGAATTGTGTATTGTGCCAAGAAGGTTGCACTGTTTGTTCGTTCACACAGGTACGAAACTGATTGCAAGCTGCCTTTAGCGGAGCCTTTATTACTCCATTGATCAGAGCATTCGGCACGGTCGTCTGTGAGTGACGTCACCTCCCAATACAAACACGCCCCCTAGTATAGTCCCGCCCCTGATGATGATTGGCAGCTTTCCATGTAGACATCGGAAATTCAAATGCAAAAGGAATCGCGATTCCATTTGAGTTTTGGCAGGTAATATGCGCGGCGCAGAGAGAGTGAAAAAGCAGACATGGTAATTAATATTGCTATTTAAATATGACAGGCTCGTAACTCCTAAGACATGGGAAATACAGTTGCAAATGGACTTTGCTTTTTCATTTGAAATTTGGCAGTCACTGTGCGTTCGCGAATGCGAAAATGCAAACGGTAATGCAGGATTTGCAATTGCATTTGGATTGTCACAATTTATGCGTCCACATATTGAAAACGCAATTGAAAATACAATTTGCTATTCTATTTGAAAATTGTCCGGAATATCGTTCCATAGGTGAAGATGATGTATAATTCTGTGTGAAATGTTTCTATGTAAATAAGTACAGTGATGATGCATCCTCTTTGAGAGGCGTCACAGCATAGCAAGCCTTTGATTTGTTTCACTGTACCCATAACGCACTGGGTTATTTAAGGACTTGAAACCTGAGTGCAGCTGAGGATATTCTTCTAACTCACTTGCTGCTGGTTCATTCCGAGAGGCTCCTCACATCCAGAGTCACTTCAAAGAACAAAGACGAGGAAAAAAATTAGGGGTAAACAATGGCTTTATTTCCCCATTCTTTCCTCTTCCTAAACAAACGTATCTCTTAAGTGTTTCATAGTAGAAACTGCTTTGAATTCCAATTTTCAAAGCAAAAGGCAATATTGACTATGACAATATAGTTTTTCTCAGCAAAATGATAAAGCAAATTTCAAAGCCAGTTCTGCATAATTAATTTAAAATACACTTTATTAATAATAATGAAAAAAAGAGTCGGTTTTAGTCTGAATGCACTACATAGGTGATTTTATGATTGGCTGCTGTGTCCTTATGAGTTATTGTTTAATTACTCAGCTGTAGATTCTGTTTAATTAGTACTGTGTATTCAGACACCATACTCAGTCGATACATGCATTGCTCATATTATATAGCAGCATACACAGACTGAAGGTATGTCTTTTCACTGTATTAAAGAGAAAATCACCCAGAATTAAAATTTATAAAAAAAAAAATCTGTTCCATTAACCCACAAGATGTTTGTTCATCTTTGAAATACAAATACTGCTATTTTTAATACCTCCTGTTCATAAAGAGATTGTGAAAGAAATTTATATCGAGCAGTTAAATCTAATTCTTCTGAAGAGACTTTTTCCATGTACCATATTTGATTGATTCTATGATCAACATTTATATGTGAATAAAAGCCCATATTAATCTGTTCATCGTCAAACCGATTATGTCTCTTCAGAAGATTTGGTTTAAACCACTCGATTCATATGGATTTTTTTAATGAAGTTCTAGAAGCATCAAATTTTTGGGTGAATAGACTTTAAAAAAGTGACAGAAGTCTCTCAATTCATTAAAAACTATTTTATTGGTGTTTCCAAAGATGGAACGAATGTTGCATGGATTTGGTACAAAAGGAGAAATGATGACAGAATTATCATTTTTGAGTGAGCTAGCCCTTAAATTTGTGTGTTTTTAGCTTGGCTATTTAGGTATCTGCAGTCATTCACACATTTTAAAGGAGTGTAATATGAAGTAAATCTCCTGCGCAGATACTGCACAGTTAAACCTAGAGAACTTCTCTAACATACAGTGTTTTGATTTAAGCGATTTTTTATTTTCTCTCAGGGTTCACCTTTTGACACTCTTTGTGCTTGGAACAAAATATATTAGATTAGCAGAAAGCACAAGCCCATCATTCATCATAAGTGCCTTGACACATAATGCAGCACGGTTCAACCTCTGAGATTGGTAACGTCCCTTTGTTTGAATCTGAGTGATTGAACTTAATGCATCCTTAATTTGGTATCTGACCTGAGGTGGAGAGGTGCAGATGAATGTAAAAATGGGATCAGGTGCTTTTGAGGGCCTTTTCTTTGGTGGTCTTTACTGAACCCACTAAACTGATCTCTCAACAGCACCAAATGGCCAGTTCTCTTTACTCTACGGACAGTTTTCTGTCTACAGACATCAATGAAAACATGATAAACTGTGCAGCTTCTAAGTGTTTGGGCTTATGATGTTTGCTCAGAAATTGTTAGGTCAACTCCAACATAATAGGTGAGTTTTGGATGCTGCTTTATATAACAATCTTTCTCAGTGTTTCTTAAGCTTGTATTGTTCCAGGTTTCTTGGGTTGAGATCTAACAACTCTTTGCACTGTAAACACAATTGTCTCAATGTTTTCTCACCTCAACAGAAGTTAATGTTTCCTGCTTGGCTACATAACGTAGGTGTTCCCCAACCCCTGATGAATTTGTTGTTGAGGTTATTTCAAGTCAAGGCTTTTAAATGTGCCTCTGCTGCTGCATCTCATATCTAGGACCATGCAGAAAGCTCCAACTGCGTTTGTAAATTTATTACACGGCTATTTTTAGCACCAGGGTTTATGCTGCAATGTATTTATCCCTGAGGAAAAACACTGTGCCTGCATGAGCACAGTTCATGTGATAGTGTTTATTTGTCTCCAGGAATTAAAGCCAGTTCTGACCATTAGTAAATGCTACAAAATCCTATTTATTGTGTGCTTTTTGTTTTGTTTTATCTATTTTGTTTCCATAACCTATTACAAATTTTTCAATTAGTAGGCTGTATTAACCAAAAGTTACTTAAATCATGTACAGGTGTATTTACAGGGACCATCTCCCTGATGAAACAAGGGTAAGTAATGTCATATTGGTGACAGTTTTAAAAAGCCTCTTGCAGGATTTGAACCTATAACCTTTGTTACCAGGCATGTTTTTTGTTTTGTTTTGCTTTGCTTTTTAACCACTTGATGAGTCCTTTATTCTATTAAATGGTTAGTTCAATTAAAAATTGTAATTAATATTTACTAGGGCTGCACAATATATCGAAATATCGCAAATGTAAATATTGCAATATACATATCGCAAGGGCGTGCGATATCTGAATCATTTTAATAATAGGCTACTTAAATCAAAATGTTGCAAAAGGTCAAAATTTTAGTTCAATGCATATAGCAGAGAATTGCTTGACGTTAAAAAGTATTAAGTGCAATAAGTTGCAGAAAACAACTCTTTGCCATCTCGTCTTGCTGTCTGACTCGCACCTGAAGTGCGCGCACATGCTGCATCTCGCGCAGCGTCTCTTCAGTTCTGCTGCACTCGTGCAAAGCACGCACACACACACACACACACACACAGACAGACAGACAGACCAGAGACGGGTTTAGACGGCGCACAAACACCGAGTTGATTCGTCTTTCGCATCTCCTCATGTTTGAACAGACACATAAACACAGAATTATATCAATAGTACCCGTCTCGACGATCATTCTCGTAAACGCAGTCGGTTATGTTTTAAATGAATGTAAACAGCTGAGAAAGATATCGGATGTGTATCATTATACTGGATCCGTGCAGTCGGATCAAAACAACAAAACAGCTATAACAAAGATTAATCTAAACTTAATTCATGCAGTGAATGTTTGTTTGTATGTTCACACTGATGTTAAAATTACATTTTCTGATTTGTGACATTACTTTTAATGTAATGCTAAAACACTGCTGGTCACTTTCAGAAGCTGTAGTGATTCTTTCTTTTCCAAGAAAGAATGTGAAACAAATTGGTTATATAATTTTCATTTTTAAAGATTTTAAAATATAAATTGAAATAGATTTACAACAATTTAAGCAATATCGTATTGAATATCGCATTTTTTAACAAGGTATCGCATATCGCATTTTTCTTCAATATCGCACAGCCCTAATATTTACTCACCTTAATGTCATTTCAAACATATCTATGATTTTCTTCTATGGAGCATAAAAGAAGTGTTTGAGAAAGGTCTGAATGGTTTACTTTCTCTATGAAATGTGAAAACAAATATTTGTTGACGCCAATGTTCTTCAAAATATCTATCGAAGATAGTAGTAGTAGGTTGTGCCGAATGAAGGTTAATATAAAGAGGGCAGACACGATTTGCTGCTCATATGAGCCTGTATGGTTTTTTCCATCGAAGAAATCTTTAATTTCTTTAGAAAAATTTTTTTGTTTTTTTATTGCGTGGAAATCGTTGATGCTCGTATGGTCATGGCTCGCATCGTGTGAGAGGAATTTACGAGCCGAGTACCTCACAAGCTCCCGATAATTTTTAAACATGCTTAAAAAATTCGGGGAGTCAGCCTAATTTTGACCAGTGTAAAAATCATATACAACATCACATATGCTAGATATATGTAGGATATCAGACCGAATCAGACAATCTAAGATTTGGTCAAAACCGAGTTGAGGCACGAGGAGGCACAAAAATTCCACTGAGGCCCAAGACAACAAGATGTCATAAATCAGACCCCAGCCTCACTGAAGCAAGCCTAAACCTAAGACCCTGTCAAAGAACAGTTTTCAACATTAACACAAAAAAACACATTGACAAGTCCAAGGAGATTATAAAATTTTGGGGCAAGTTATCAAGAAAAATGGTCAAAAGAGATGACCGCATGACTACCACACGATAGTAACTACAGTCACAAGCTCCTCGTAAATTGACTTCCCCCACTTTACGACAAGAACAGAGAGACTAAAATTCCTTACAGACATTTTAATCTCTGGTCTTCATGCATTCACAGAATGGCACGGAAACTACCTTTCCATGCACCTAAATGACACTAAAAGGAACTGAGCAACTAATAATTGCTATTCATAACTCAATCTATGTATCTAACCCACATGTTAAAAATCAGGTTTAATCTTATTGTGTTGTATGTTATACTATGAATGCAGCTTAAGGGTTCATATTCATGTTTATTATGTGTGTGTGTGAAAATTCTTGCTTGAAATGTTTCTTCCAATCAAATCTTTGTCAAATGTATAATTTTCTTGTTATAGAAATCATGTCCAAAATCATACTATACCAGAGCGGGAAAAACGCAGGTCATGTAAATGATGAGATAACAGTTGATTTATGAAAGGGAAGGAGAAACATTGCAACACCCCAAGCTAAATTGGTCGGGAAACCCATTTGGTGTGTTTTAAACAGCATGGTTTTTAACTACTCAGGACACCATCAAACTGTGCTTTTTTGGTCTTTTGCCTTTTGCCTTTTTGGGGGTCTGACTTTTTGTGTCTAGCTTTTAGCCATGTGTCTTTTAGCTTTTCACTTCAAATCATGCTTTTTTAGTTTTGAGCGTGCTCTGGCTTAAACGCCAGCTCCTCTGAAACCATGAGGAGAAACGCCACCTAGAGTCATCAAACTTTACATCTATTTCTTTTTCTTTAGTTTGTTTTATTTTCCGTTGCGAGTTTCGTGTTTTGAGTTAAGTTTGACTAACGCCGCATCTCCGAAAAGTGCTGTCTAAAACTTCAACTGCACACCACATCTCCGCGTCGCCAGCCAACGCCCAATCACTGGCTTCCCAAGACTGAACCTCCAGCCAATCAGCAACCTCGGGAAACCCCTTTCAGCAACCAGACAAGAAAGGGAACCCCGCATCACAGGAAAGCAAATACCTCCCGATTCTAGCTGAACTGGTGCATTCAATATAAATTTTAACCTCATTGAGGAAATCAATGCGAGGGTTAATTAAGTGATTTATGGTTGTTCAGATCTATACAATGGCACATATTGCTGTAAACTTGAGATTTCACATTTTCATTCTCTTTAATTATTTCCTCTCTCTCTCTTTCTGAAAACTTGTGTGAATGCGTGTGTTCATGTGTTAGATTAGTTTATATGTCTTAGATTTATCCAATAAAGCCTTATTTATATGGAAAAGAGAAGTATCTTGTGTTTTGTGCTCACAAGTTAATGTCTTAAACTGCCGATCTTGTTACATATGCTAATTAATAGTTTTCACTTCTTTTGGATATAGATATCCATTGCAGAGTTGATGTTATATGGCCTGTTCAATGAATCGCTGGCCGATTCAGTTGATCAGCCGTAAAAACAGTGATTCTGTCCTAATTCCCTTGCATATTAATGGTGGAGTTCCCTTTAAAATCTTAAATGATTTCCTTTGAGCTAAATTATTGACCTGTTTCCCTTACAATATATGTATATTATTATAGCTCAGTGGCTACTAGGCAACCCCAAATTGTGCGGATACACCGACACACACACAGTTGTTTTTGTTGAAAGGAATGACTATGCTGTTCTCTGCTGAATGTGCTCCACTGAAGGTGCTTCTGAAATGAATGAGGGTGCTCTAGCATTAATGCATATCTATTTTCACATAGCATATATTTTGTGCAATTCATTGCTATGGGGCGAAGAGCGCTCCTTTTATAATCACTCTCTCATCTTAGTTTGTGGTCTCACAAAGTTCTGTTATAATCAATTAAGTTCTCTACACAATGAATCTCAGTTTTTACATTGCGTCTACACTTTGTAATAATGAGATGATATCCGTGTGCAGAATCAGAAACTGGAAAAAAAATTACCAGCTTTGAGCGGTGAGTGGATTCTAACATAAACGCCTCTGTTTGGCCATTGCGTTCAAGAAATCAACAGATATGTCAGTGATTGGCTACATTGCTCACTGCTGCAAAAACACGTTGTAAAGAGAAACTGCACTTCACCAAATAATTTGCATTTTTTTATTTTCTTTCTTTTTCTATTTGAAGCTATAAAGCAGCAACATTGAAAAGTTCCACATCTCTGTGTTTAGCACGAAAGCTCATGCGATTGCCGTCGACTCGCACAGCGGTACAGTCGTGCTGTGTACCAAACTGCTTTGACACGATTAACAGGTTAACTGAACTGTAACGTGTGCAATGGCTCACAACCTCCCGACTGAACTTGCACCGTGTACGCCTGGCCTAAATGATAGAACGTTAATAGGTGAACTATCCCTTTAAATTAGCATGCCTTGTTGGCATAATGGCTCATTTATCTTTGTTAATCTGTAGTACAATCATTAGTTCAGATAACCATATTGCCATCAGTGCAGTAAAGCCCTTTGTAAGATTAATGCAGCGTACAGATGGAATGCTCTTGCCGGAACAGTTAGCTGACAATGAACTGTCCTTTTTTCCCTCCAAGCTATTAGCACAACCAGCTCCAAACCAGGCCTGGAATGCTTCACTACTTTGGACTATTTTAAGTCTGTGGTCATAAGTGCAGTGGGCATGTCTGACATGCCTGTCATTCTCCTGCTGATACTTAGAGAGGCAGGGACCAATTTCCCATCAGCCCCTGCACTCCTTGAAATAGGGAGTATGGGAGAGGCAGCTTCTTTAATCCTAAAGCAGGGGTTCATCATCATAACCGCCTCATCATCATAGCTCAGTTAATCCCATGATGAGAGTGCTGTCCCCTTCTAGACACTGTAAAGATTTTGATAGCTGGCCTTAAATGATGGTTTGGGTAATCTCTTAACATTTGATTTCCTTTCTGTGTTTAATGTTGAATACTACTATTACTATAGCACTAAAGGAATTCAGATCTAATTCTTGTGTAGTAAAGCTTTCAAAAAGTGTATTAGTTAACAAGTGGTGTTTGCTAAGGAAAGGCACTATTACTATTGCTCATACTTAGAGAAATGGATTTGATCAAACCCCTTTGGCGTGTAAATAATCCTGTATCTTTTATGCTCCAGACAAAAAGAATACATCATTCTGTTTTTTAGGAGGTGTGTGCTATTGACTTGTTTTATTGGGTGGACAATTAAAAAGGGCAAAAATATTTTAGACTTGCACTGAAGGATAGACACAAGCCATTTCCAATGACCACTTTGACATCTTGGGCCAGTATGAAACCACCTAATAGCCAATTTTAATAAAGTTTCTGAATTTGAATTGAGGTTAGAGGATGCAGAATTCCAATTTGAATTTAAAAGTATGGAAACGGAATTAATTGAAAATCATTTAATTGTGTGAAATTGCATTTGAACTAGAAATACAAAGTTTGCCACGACAAAATTGGAAGAATGAATAGATAAAATGCTGCTATAGGTAGGTAGATATGTTCATGTATTTCATTGTTTAATAAATAAGACCCAGCTGGTAGAACAGTTCATTTCTCATAAAAGGCTAAAAGTGATCTGTTATTCACATCTAACTGTTTACATCTCAGATATTAGAAGTTTATCCGTTTTCACATTGTCGCCACATTTTTATTGACTTACATTTTTCATGATAAGTTATCACATTTTGGTAAATGTGTCTTATCTAGCAGATAAATGTAATCTTGAGTTATTTTCCAGAGGCAACAGCAGAAGCAGATCGCTCCCTTTGCTAGACCTTGTGCATTCGATCTTTGTACCCAGAACAAGACCGTAGTACAATGCCTTGCCGTTAGAGATGTATCAGAACGCCGCTTAAGATAAATAAATGATCAGCCAGAAACAAACTTCAAAGCCTGCGTGTGTACTGTGCTGCACTGCGCTTCAAAGGGAATAGGACCTTATAGAACACCGACTGTTCTATAGAGAATAGAATGTTTGTGTTATTGTGTGCGTGTCCATTTGTGGTTTTGGTTTAATGGAGAACGAAAAACAACAACTGTATAACACTCTTAGTAAATATTAATTTGCACCAGCCCCCTTTTCCATCTCATACTTAGTCTGGCCCCCTTTGTCTCTGTACACCTGTCCCCTGACAGCCCAATCCAATCTACTTTGCTCAAAGTCTGCGAATGAGGTTTCAATAGTCATTTATCATTCTCTAGCATCTTCTCATTCATTTCTTTATCTTCATCCTCTTTAAGTCCCCAAGAAACAGAGCAGAATTCTGTCTATTATGTTTATAGTGTCAGAGTGTTATCTAACCGTTGATTTCTTCTCTTTCTTTCCCTCTGCAGCCAGCTCTCGCTCTCTCTCTTTGCCTCCTGCTGGGCACATCTCCTCCCGTCTGTCCTTATAGGGGGATGTCTGTCCTCTAACTGCCTCTCTCTCCACTAACTGATAGGTGTGTATGCAGGTGAACTGTGCATGAACCAAGCCTCAACCCTTGGTTTTACTTCGTTATCCTCTATATGAAGCTTCCATTATCTTCATTTTGCCACCTTTGACAATGGGAGAGATGTCCGAGCTATTGTGCATAGCATGAATGAAGTTATCATGGTGATTTATAGTCCAGCATGTCTATATTGTGTCGACGTGTGGTGAATTTAGTCTGGAACAATTTTGAGTATGTTTTGTGGCATATGCATGTGAGTTTTGGCCATTTATGGTTGTTATATGCAGAAAGTAAAGTATCAAGCTTCCTATAAAGGAATTGCTGCTCATAGTACAGTGCAATGTGACACTGCAGCATTTGGTGCATGGATACTGTTGTAGTATTAGGTTTTAGGGTTGCATAGTCAGTATTAAAGGTATAGTTAAGCCAGAAATGTATATTTTGTCTTTATTTACTTGACTTTATTTCTTATGGGGAACACAAAATTAGTCCAAGCGGCTATCTTCCATACAGTGAAAGTGGATGGGGACCAGAGGCTGTCTTCCTAAAGGTAGTGGTCCATACTACTATTCAAGTCTTCTGTGGTCACCAAACTATGGAAGGCCTAAAGGGACACACAAATATTTTTTGTCCCTTATGTAAACCCAAATAGTGTTTTTGTCATTTTATTTTATTTTACATTAGGACTGTGTTTTAAAATTAAGCTTTTGACTTGTCTGAAGCTGAGATTTTAGTTTTATCCAGTAATATTTTAGAATGACACCATGTCAATTATATTGATTTTATAATATAGAATATTGCAATATTTCATCAAAAGGTGGTTCCATATGCATTAAGCCCTGAATATGCCCTGACCCTATAACTGCCCCTGAAGTTGTTAAATTCCTTGAATGATAGTTGCGTTCACCATTTGCTTTCAATGCGGAAAAGAGACATTCTGCTATAAAGGACTTCTTTTTATGTTCCACAGAAGAAAAAAAGTAAAGAGAGTATGTAATGTTAAGAGAATTCACATTTTTGGCTGAACTATCCCTTTAAATGGTTGTTTCTTTTGTCCTGGGTCCTTCTCTCTCCCCCATTTACCCTGCCCTGTAATCAGCATATAATTTTGGGTGCTGCTATGGAAGAATATGACGTGCCGTCAGCCGCCAGTATCCTGGCATCAGTCAAAGAGCAGGAGGCGCGCTTCGAGCGTCTGACCAGGGCCCTTGAAGAGGAACGCCGCAATGTCTCCTTACAGCTGGAACGCGGCAGTCTGCCCTCTGATCGACTGGTAGGCGGAACCACAGGCGGGAGCAACCAACCGCTGGCCTGGCAACAGATGGTCATGCAGGTAAATCTTTCCAGCTTGGCAAGTCATGCGTCAGTCTGTGTGAATGAACTAAGCAGCCCCATAACTCCCCTCATGCTGATGCTGCTTCATTTTCATTGTTTTCACAAAATCAGTCCGTCTGTGTCTTATTTAGCTTGAGCTGTGTTTGGCTGGGCTGAGTTATTGCTCTGGGTGTTGTCCTGCAGTGACTCATCATCTATGCCCATGATGGGTCGTCTTTACACTCTTCTTCTTCCCATCTCTCTCCACCACGTGCTTCTCACATTATCTCATAGACCATACTGTTTGCTTTGGGTCCCTTATTGTGCTGAGGCAAATGTGTGTCTGAGGCAGTGATGTTAAAAGGATGCCATCCTGGGGTGAATAACTGAAGTCAATGTGAGAGAAAATCAAATTAATACCATTGCAGTTTTACAATACCATCACAGTACAAAATTGTTCCCTCGAGTCAAAGTAGTAGGGAGTTATAAAATAACAAATTGTTGGTCTAGAAATATGCTTCCTAAGACAAGTCCCCAGGTTAATTTAATTTAAATTTTTTTATTATAATTTTTTTTTCATTTATGTATTTGTTGGAGAAAATTGGATTACAGTCTAGAATTTATAGAAAAAATGTAAAAGGCTAAAAACTTTAATTACTGTAGTAAAATTTTTTTTTCTGTTAGGCCTTTTGGTGGGACGTTGTCCACCTGTAGCTGCACCACTTGTTTGAGGGTTGTTTAATAACTTTACTGACTTTAGATTTGTATCTTTTTTCATTGTTTTCACACTTTGTCTGCTTTGTTATTATGTTGTTCTTAAAGGGATAGTTCAACAAAAATGAAAATTCTGTCATTAATTGCTCATCCTCATGTCATTCCAAACTCATAAGACTTCGTTCATCTTCGGAACACAAATAAGATTTTTGATGAAATCCGAGAGCTCTCAGACCTTGCAGAGACAAAAATGGAAATACCATGTTCAGGCCAGAAGAAACGTAGTCGACATTGTTAAAATAGTCATATGTCATCAGTGGTTCAACTGTAATGTTATGAAGCTACCAGAATACTTTTTGTGCGCAAAGAAATAAAAAATAACTTTATTCAACAATTTCTTCTCTTCCGTGTTGCGTTCATGAGAGTACCAGGATGCATGCGTGTGCATTCCTCTGATTGCAAACAAGGTGCAGCGCATCGGGTTTCTACGTCAGAATGCCGGCTCCTGCATCAGCAACCCCACATGCATGCGTCATGGTACTCTTGTAAACGTGCATCAAAGACTGACACGGAAGAGAAGAAATTGTTAAATAAAGTTATTTTTGTTTTCGTTGCACACTTTTTTTTATCGATGTCCTTACTACGTTTTTGGACCTGGGAACATTGCAGTTGTGTCGATGTCTATGCAGGGTCAGAAAGCTCTCGCATTTCATCAAAAATATTTTAATTTGTGTTCCGAAGATGAACGAAGGTCTTACAGGTTTGGAACGACATGAGGGTGAGTAATTAATGACACAATTTTCATTTTTGGTTGAACTATCCCTTTAAGAACAACATAATAACAAAGCAGACAAAGTGTGATTAATTCCCATTAATCAATTCAAATACCACTGGAATGCAAAATATATGTAATCAACAGAAGTTCCAGATCAGATCCAGATCAGCAACTGACAGTTTTATTTTATATATTTATTTTTCCCGAACACGATTCAATGAGGTTTCTATGGGCTGATGGTGGGAAATAAGGCTGATGAAATCCTCTCCATGTTAGCAGTGGATAATTAGTGGATAATTTTAGAGTAGTGAAGTCATACTCTACACGTCTGTTTGATGGCAACACCATATCATTTATTTCTGACTGACTCTGGAGGTGCATATGTAGTGTTTCGTCATCGTCAAAGGGTGAAATATTTTGACTCCTGACTAGCTGTTTTCCTCTACATTACTGTTGAACTTTGCTGTTTTGTAAAACCAGTTAAAGAAAAGTGTAATTCTTACAGAAAAAAAACAGGTCCCTTGTCACTGCTTAGACACTGATTATCTGTCTCTTCCATTACGTGTTTAGCCTGTGTGCTGCCCTCGCCTGCCCATAAAGCTTGTGTGTTTTACTCCTCTCTGCCTAACATGACAGCTTGAAAATTAGCTTGCCCTTTTATGCATGTTGGTTACTGTCAGAAGGCCTTGCATGTCACAGAATCATTTTGCTGGAACTGACTGGTATCTTCTGTCTAGATGTCTGTCTTTATATCCTGTTTCACTTCCTCTCTCAATGAGAGTGATCAAAGCGCACAGTGATTAGGATCAAAAGCTGGTGGATTTATGTAGCTAATGTTATTACCGGAGGTGATGTGGTGATGTAGCTGGAAAGTATATCCAGGCCCGGTCAAGCATGTTTGCTGACCCGTTGGCAGTTGGCCGATGACCGTGTATAATAATTCATGTTTATTGTGTATTTACCGCCACCGATTTATAATATATATATATATTATATATATATATAGATATATTATATATAACACATTACATCATATGTACATACTGTAATATGTGTGTGTGTAAAGTTTACCATCCCTCAATGTATTACACATTTAGCAACAAATGTTATGGTTTTTAATTTTAATCAATACAAATGTATGTGTTTAATTTAAATAATCTTTTAAAATGAGTGAGTATATATTTTTCTTTTGAGGTTGATATATTCAGATATTTTCTTTCAGCAGTCCTCTCATGCTTTCATTGTATCAGTGACTTTTCTTTTTGCTGTGTAAATCTCTATATTTTATCATTTGAAAATGGTTTCTTGGAATGTTATATGAATATTTGGCACTGTTGCAGTTGTTGTGGTGCAGCAGGTGCGCCTCATTCATCTTGTGTCTTGTACATATTAATACTGTAATGGGAGGTGGATCAAGTCCTAATAGATTTGATTCCCAAAGAACGAAAGGACTCACCTCATTCCCTCATTCACCTCAGTCTGTTTACTTACTGGAAACATTGATTTATTTTGTTTTTAAGCATTTATTATTCTTCACAAGGCCCAAAAGGTCACAGAGTGACAGAGACACACAATAGGACTCCATCAATGGCAGACCTTTCACAGCAACTCTCACACCATAGACAGCTTTTCTTTAAAGTAACCTCGACTGTCCCACGTGCAAGTAATGTTCAGAGGTCATGACCTGAGGCAGTACGAGGAACAACGCAGCTACTTCTTCCTGGAATCTAGAACATCATTTAAAATTCAGGAAACGTGCCTGTATGACTGAAGCTTGGTTCCTGTGGCTGAACTTTGCTAGCTCTGTCTAAATGTTTTGAGTCTGAAAGGCCTGTGGAGAGCTTTGGAAGAAAAGTTGCTGCTTTGATCAGTGATGTCTGTGGTAAGACACACAGAGATGGTATGATACACCACTGCTCAGGTTCCTCAGTTTTAACGTACAGGTCCACTGGCCCAGAGGAAGGGAAGCTCAGCTGACATTTTCTGTTTGTTCTGTTACTGTAACACTGAGAATTAGAAAAGTGAAAAATTCCAGGGTCCATTTTTATAAAATGTTTTACTTTTATGCTAATTAACATGGCTATAGGATTAAATTTTTTATTATTTTAAATGTAATCCAAATTATATAATCAGTTCATCCCAGTATGTTTTCATATGGCCTTATTTTGTAAGACTTTTGTTTATTTTATTGAAAGAAATTAATACTTTCACTCAGCAAGGATGCATTAAATTGATCTGCATTAAATTGCAACAAATTGTTTTGTAACATTGAAAGTCTTTACTATTTCAAATAAATGCTGCTCTTTTAAACTTTATAAAAAAAGTAATAACCAATGATATTTCACAATATTACTGTATTTTAAAGATTTTTAAAGAATATTTAAATAAATAAATGTAGCCTTAAAGGAACACTACACTATTTTTGAAAATAGGCTAATTTTCCAACTCCCCTAGAGTTAAACAGTTGAGTTTTACCGTTTTCGAATCCATTCAGCCGATCTCCGGGTCTGGCGGTAGCACTTTTAGCTGTAGCTTAGCATAGATCATTGAATCTGATTAGACCGTTAGCATCTCGCTCAAAAATGACTATGTTTTTCTATATTTTTCCTATTTTAAAACTTGACTCTTCTATAGTTACATCGTGTACTAAGACCGATAAGTATAAATGTACCTTGCTGAGTTAAATGATTAACACTAAACAGTAAGAAATCAGTCCAGTCTCCCCAGCTGTAAATGTCATTGGCTGTTAAAGTGTTCTGTTACTTATAATAAATTGGCATGTTGATATCACATAAGCAGTCTTTCAGAATGCTCTCAGTTGCATAGATGCATATTGTATGAATTAGTGAGTGTGGTTGTGCTTATGGGGTGTCGCTGTGGCACGGTGAGCATGAGGCTGGGAGAGTATACCCACTACAAAAAACTAGACTACAACACTTTGTGTGACCCCCTGTTGCGGAACATTTACATAGTGTCGCTTTGTGTGAACACCACAACGACTTCAAGACAGCCAAGAAGTCATGTAGTCTGAACAGCACAGCGATCTGCCGACGTTTTAAGTCGTGTAGTGTGAACTAGGCTTTAGCCGCAAAACACAAGGAAGCTCACTGTGGGGAAAAGCCTGGGAGGCCCACTGTCTTATAAATCACCTGCAGAACAATGACTTTCTCACCCTCCTCCCACACACATACACAATCTCCCATGCCTCCTCACCATTAGGAAAAGTCAAACCTCTTGTAAAACTATAATTAAAGCAGCAGTGAAAGTGCCTGCATTGCTTATTTTCTCTATTTCACCTCCCATTGCACTTTTTTTTCATGCTCTCACACATGTATAGAGCTAACAGTTTTTTTCTACTGAACTTTTTTCTCTTTTCAATTACAAAAGTTTTCCTTTGAAAATTACAAATGCGACTAAAAATATGGAGCAGTCAGAGAATGTCATGAGAATGTGGAAAGTTTGTGTGTATGCACAAAATATTTTTTTCGGAAATATCATTATTAATGAGATGGGGGTTTTTTCCCCCCAAGTGTCTTCTTTATGCCAACAAAACAATGTCATGAGTAAAACTGCATATTTTAGTGAAAATGATGTTGAAGTTTGCATGCATCAAAAGCATTTTTCAGTTGTGGTCATCACAGTGACTTAAAAGCTGCATAAATGGTTTGACTTAAAATCCCCACGGAGCTGCTTGAAAGAAGTTGACTGTTGTTAGGTCAACTTTATTTTCAATAAGAAGTGCAGACAGAATGGAGAGTAAAACTGCTGTGGATGAGCGATGAGAAGTGGAGCGTGAAGCTTGAGGTAGTTGCCTGTAAAGCCTATACACTAAGTATATGTTATATATCAGGATCCACCTCTAGTGATATGGCTATATTTCTTTCATAATACATTATAATACATAAATTGTACTCCTGTGAGTAATCCATTTTTTGATATGTCTGCAGGTGTTAGAAAGGTGAACCTGCTCACATGTTTCATAATGATGGCACACTGAAGGACAGGCGCTCTCACTGAGGAGTGGGAATAGCTGCATTCTTTGTATTCAGAGCAGCTGCAGGTGCCCACAGCTATTCAAATTCAACAGAGGGCTGCTCGGAACGCTCTCATCCCCATTCCACAATCCATCAAATGATTAATCTTCTAAAAGCCCTAAAATGCACAAAGAGCAGAGTTTTCTTGCTTTGTTATTTTCACAATGTTGCTTAATCTTTTTTCTCACTTTTGGAGTATCATAAATAAGGTTGTGTCCAGCATTTCTTGTGTTGTAATCTGAGTGCTGGGTGATATATTTAATGTTTGTCTTAAAAGTTTTATTGGTAACTCTTTACAATCAGGTCCCATCAGTTAATGTTTACTAACATTGACTAACAATGAGCAATACATTTGTTATAGTTCGTTTTAATCTTAACATTAGTGAATAAAAATACAACTATTCGTTGATAGTTCTTATTAGCTCAGGTCCATTAAATAATAATAACACGTACAACTTTTGATTTTAATAATGTATTACTGTGTTGAACTATGTTGAAATTAACATTAACTAAGATTAGTAAGTGTTTTAGAAGTATTTTTCATTGTTAGTTTGTTAACCAATTTAGTTATCTAATGTTAACACTGAACTTATGTAAGTGTTACCATTTTATGTATACTGTATAAAAGCTTAAAGGGGTCATATGATGCGATTTAAATTTTTCCTTTCTCTTTGAAGTGTTGAAAGCTCTTGGTGCATCATGAAGATCTGTAAAGTTGCAAAGACTAAAGTCTCAAATACAAAGAGATATTCTTTATAAAAGTAAGATGGGTCACACGCCTAACTAAACCGGATCGTTCTAATACGCCCCCAATGTTACGGCACGATGTGGAAAGATTTGCATAACGCCGCCAAATGTTGACGCAAAGAAAGAAGGCGTAACTTTTATTCTCGCTGTAGTATTGTTGCTGCCACCATGTCGTGAAGACGCGTGGGTGTTTGGTTCTGTCTTGTTCGTTGTGAAAGCAACTTGTTGGCCTTACAAAAAGAGGACAAATCGCTTCGTCCTGCTAGAGCTGATCAGTGCTGGTCGTTGGGAAATGCAGCCAACTTCGCATGTGGATCACCGGATTTTTCCGCTTTCACCGTGGACGCAGCGATAAGTCCAGCCAGGTTGCGCAAGCCCTACGGGAACGCTCCGTGCTCAAGCCCGCCAGCCCGCTCACTCTAAGGGCCCGCCGACGTCACTAATCAGGACCCCGCCCGCACGCTCACTCTAGCTTCGTTGTGAAATTACTTTGTTTGGTCTTCCAAAAATGGAAACGACTAGAAATCAGTGGTTAAGTTGTCGTTACACCACTGTTCCAGAACAGTTCAATCCAAATATTCAGATGTGTGCAGCACATCTTATGGAGGACCGTTTCCTGATCCTGAAGTAGACTACAATGCCGGCTGTTCTAACCATAGACTGTAGTCGTTTTTATTTTAGGCTTTGCCACTGATGATTCAAACCGCGAGTGTTGAAGCAGTGTTAGAGTAGCGCTTGTTGTTTGCTTTATTGCAAGGACATGCTTTGTTTACGCAGGCGTGATGCATGTGTAAAATGACAGTGTAAGTCATTATAATCCGTAATTATGCTCCCAGTGTATGCAACAAATGCCTCGTTTATAAGGGTTTTAATGTTTTTGTCTCGTCGCAAAGGTCAGGACACGGAATCACAATATGGTAACGGGCGTAACATTTCCATCACACGCTTAAGATATTCGGCCAATCACAACGCACTAGATAGTTGGCCAATCAGAGCACACCTCGCTTTTCCAGACCGATGAGCTTTGTAAAAATCTACGGGTTTCAGAAAGGCGGGGCATAGAAAAGGAACAATAATGTATAGTATGTGGAAAATAAGGTGTTTTTTTAACCTTAAACCACATAAACACATTTCATTACACCAAATACACAAAATAATGTTCTTTTTAGCAACATCATATGACCCCTTTAAAACCACGGGATGAATTTATAGAAATCATGATGATAAATTGTTATTGCATTACTCTGAAACATGGTGATTTAGGTGGAAAAACAGGTAGATTTCTGCTTGGTAGAAATTGTTTTTATGTAAGTAGGTACAGGAATAATTATCAATCGAAAGATTTTTTTAATAAATTATTACTTTTATTCAGCAAAGATTAATTAAAGTTTAAAATGATCAAAAGTGACAGTCAGAGAATCCTGAAAAAAAATTATGTATCATGGTGTCCACCAAAATATTAAGCAGCACAACTGTATTTTTAATATATTTTTGTATATTTAAATAATCATCAAACAGTCATTAGTAAACCGTTATATTCATAATGTTCTATTACCAGCTAAATCATTGAGTGCATACAGTGTATTGTAAAAGTTCAGTACATCCCCCAACCCTGATCAATCCAGGAAGTTGTCTATAATATTAACTATATAACTACATAATTCAGTCAGCTACTGAATGAGGTTGAAGGTCTCCTGATTATGCCGTATTCTTAACCGTACCAGCAGGAGTGACTTTGGAGCCACATGAAGGGGTCATGAACTGAGTAATCAAAATTCCCTTGATCTTTTGACATAGAGGTCATTGTACTATAAAAACATCCCGTAGGTTTCAGAACTCAAAACTTTCTCGTTAGTCTAAAAACAGCTTATATTGAAGACAATCTGCCAAAATGACAGGTTGTGGAATGTGCCACTTTATGATGTAATAGTGTGGCTAAACACCGCCTCCACAAAAGAAGATCGTTTACAAACAAGGCACAATTCGACACAGGATTTTCAGAAAGATTGAAACTAAAAGACAATGCTGTGCTTACTATATTGGATCCGACAGTAATGTCGCACCACACAAATGTGAGTAACTGTTTGTATTATGGGGTCACTATTGCTTTTTCTGTTATTACAGATCGTTTGATATGTACTGAGTATTTGTATTTTTAACCTAAATCCCAGCGGCGTCCGTCTATGAAGGATATAGGCTGTCAAACATACAAAATTGTTAGCCAATCACAATCCGCCACGCCTATTCAAACAGAGCATTTCGATGAGGGGGGTCAAAACAGGACAGAAAATAGCCTATTACTTCTAAATTATGATGTGTTTTGATGTAAAAATCTTGATAACTTTATAAGTGGACCTCAGAGAACAGTACAAATTAATAAAAAAGACAGTTCATGACCCCTTTAAAGGACCAACTGCTGCTCACTCAGTGGATCCTGAACTCATGTGTTTAAAATAAGAATCTCTTGCTTTATGAGACTCCTGAGTCACTCCAGGAATGTGGCCCCTTTACTCGGCATGTTCATATATAACCAAACAGGTCTGTGTGCTTGACCCTCTTATTGGGAGCCTAAATTGAAACCACTTGAAGTGTGTAAAATGCACTGTTACTTGAAAAAGTTGTTAGGAGGATTCAACACTGACTTTTAATAGTGGATGTCTTAAAGTGGTTTAGCACCACAGTTTATGTGCCACAAACTTGTTGATGGATAACGATTGAAGATATAGCTGGAGATTTACTTGGATGTTTCTACAGAAATGGGTTGATTTAACAATATATTCCAATATAGAGAGCTAGAAATGTTGTTTAAAATGATATTTAAACCGTGAAAGCAAAAATATTGATATTTTTATTTGACTTTCTCCTAAAGGATTTAAATAGTCATCACTCTATGTGTCAGGTAGCACATTATAGGATCAGCTAAATTATTTTGCTTTATTCTCTTGTTGTTTCCCCACTGATATATATAATCTGTAATATTTCTGTCTGGTCTCTGGTGGCTTTATTGACTTTGTGTGTGCATGGATAGACTCTTTTCTGTTCTTTATATTTATCCAGAGATTGGTGTGCGTGTCCGGACTGTTAGTCACTTACCTTATTACCAGGGCCCTAGTCTATTTACACATGTTGTGTTATATCAAGACTTAATTCGAGCAGAGAACTGGATAATGAGCTTTGAGTAAGTGAACGTTTGGAGAGCAGCTACTGTGGGAGAATGTCAGTAAAACACAGCTCAGACTGAAAGCAGAGGTGTGGAGATGATATTTAATGGCTGTTCTGATGGTAGTTTGTGAAAAATGAAGGAGATTGTTATCACCACAGTGTGAGATGTAGGGTAAGTTAAAGGAATAGTTCATCCAAAGATTGACATTTTGTCACTTTTTACTAACCTTCATGTTGTTTCAAAGTTGTATGGCATTCTTAAGCTCCAAAATGACAAAAAAAAAAAACTAAAAGTACTATGAGTTGTGAAATTTACATTGTTATTCACTGATAATCTTCCCCTCCTGTGGGCCGAAACAGAAACATTGAAACAGTGGGTTGAACTCAAGAACTAGTCAGATTCATGAACAAATCATTCACACCTGTTTTGGGAACTGGATCAGTGGATTAATTGAAAATATCCAACTCAACAGAGTGATCCTTTATGGATCCCACCCCTCCTTCCCCTTTTTTTTTTTTTTTTTTTTTTTTTTTATACATTGTGATTATAATAATATGAACACCATGGAGAGCAAATGCAGATTTTCAGTGAGTATTTTGGTTTGACTTTAGGAAACATGGAATAAAGTGCTTGGAGTATAGAGTCATGTGGACTAGTTTTATGGTATTTTATTGTGATCGTTGGATCATTTTGGAGCTTATCAACTTAACTATCCTCATTCACTTTCATTATATTGAAAAGAATGGCCAGGATAATCTTCAGAAATTCACCTTTTATGTTCCACATAAAAAAGCTATTTGGGTTGGAACAAGTAAATATTGTACAAGTAAATAATGATTGAATTTATATTTTTGTTGAAACTATTCCTTTAATACTAAATTTTATGCTCCATTTTTGCTTTTTAGTTTTGATTCTTCATATTCTCTCTCAGGATCTCATTTACCAGATCTGTGTTGTTGTTAAGAACCTCTGTGTTGGGAAAAACCCAAGACTGACATTTTTGTATTTGATCATGCATATCAGACAAAGCAATATTGCATGTTTATTTCCCAATCTGCAGTCCCATATTTTTTCTGTGTATTAAATGTAGTCAGTGCACGTTTACAGAGGTGATGCATTTAAAATGCCATCTTCGCTGAGTTTCCACCTTTGAAAACTTCTAATGATGAAAATTCATTGAATTTCAAATCTGGGAGTGCTTCAACCCTAAGCAGACATCATACATCCTCTTGAGCAAAAGCCTTTTCAAATATTCAGCGCTCATAAATATATTTATGAGACTAAAACAGTCGCATGTACATTGCATATCTTTCTTATCCTTTCTTGTTCGTTTCATTATCTGTGGTTTTCTCTTTGTATTTCTCTCCACAGTAGTCCACGTTAACCTCAGTAATTCCTCAGGCCTGAATCCACTGAAACATTCTGATTAATTTGTTTATTTATTTATTAACACTTTTTCTGTTGACATGTTTATACAGTTCAGCAACCACAGGACGTTCTGCAGTCTGTTTGGTGTCAGACTCTAGAAAAAGAAGCAAATTCATTCAGGCCGACTGCAGACAGATTCAGGCTGTTACTGCTAGATAAGACATGATGCTCTTCAGTATAGAGGTGTGTTTGCGCTGACTGTTGTTCGAAGTTTGAGAAGGATTTGGTTTTTAAGTAAAAGTGTGTGAGCTCCGAGGTGGAATATTTTCAGCTTTGACAAGTTTATTGAGGCATTTCTACTCAGAGTTTGTCTGGCATTGCACTCAAATCTGGAGTTTCTTGGTCAAATAAGGTCATAAAGTTACGTTTGACTGAAATGCAGGCTTGTAACCCCAGTATAGGTTAGTGAGTTTAGGATGAAGTTGATTATGAACTTTATTATCTCCACAAGCGCGCCAATGTGCAACAAATAAAAATAGTAGTCCCGTATCCGGCCCACAATCTAAAATGAGTTTGACACCCCTTGTGTAAAGTGCCCATCCCTGAACTCTGCCTCCGTCCGGCATTGTGTTAAAGCCATTCATAGATTTGGATTAAAATTCTTTCACATTATTCAGTCATGAATGCTGTCGAAATCATTCGCAACCTCTTTCTTTCCTACTTCATAGTTAGCGGCTGGAAAGACCAAAGGACAAAGTGGAGAGAAAAGAACTGGCAAAGGAGGCGTATGGGTACAAAAAAAAGGAAATAGCAAGTTTTGTGGAGTGTGACTAGAGGTCTTCTCGCGTCCTAAAATCTGTACCGACCATGAAATCATCTTACACGACAGACGTGCATAAAAAAAATTGGGAAAGACCCACTGAAATTAGACCCGAGTCAGACTGCATTATTTTCGAACCCGACGGAATACGCGAAACGAAACTAGCATGACGATGTGGACAAGCCCTGCAGCCAGTAAGAAATCCGATGTCCTGCGGAAGGATTGGCCGGTTCTCCCTTTACTTGAGTTATTTAATTTATTCAATTTATTATTAGGCGCTTTAATAGTGACTGCCTGATGGATACAAGGTATTTCTGAGCTCTGCATTCAATTGTGACCAGTGGATTTGAAAAATATGCATTCGGGATAGTTTAAAAGATTTCGGGTGTAATCGGGTCCATTTGGGAAAATAATGTTTTTAAATATGAGACATGAGACCCGAGGCCTCTAATACCGAACCCGACCCGTGTCCGAGGTACTCGTTGAAGTTTTGGACCCGAACCCGCTCGGGTCTCGGGTCGGACCTCGGGTTTTCGGATCCAAGTGGACCCGTGAAGACCTCTAGTTGCCCCCCTCTCAGGGCTCATGCTCTTTTGGCATGTTGGCTGGGTGGAGCCTCTCTCTCTCTCTCTCTCTCTTTCTCTCGCTCTTTCCACTCCAGCTGCGTCTGTCTGTCAGCCCCCTCCCCCTCCAATCCGTCTGACCCTTGTCTGCTTAGATGCTCGGTGAGGAGAGGGAGAGAATGAGAGTACAAAACTCTACGCTGTGAACAGGACAACTGCCTTCTGGGAAGATTCTATTCACTCAAACGCGCACACAAACCCCCCTCTCCCTGTCTACACCCGTCCACCCCCCTCTCTTTTAGTCTGCCCAGAGGGTTTTGTTCCTGCACCGGGCAACTTTTTTCCCCTCCACTTCTCTGTGTGAGAGCTGTTTTGTTTTGGTTCTCTTCAGCCGGATTCCTGAATTTATTGAAGGATTCATTGGACTGTCTAGAGCATCTCTTCTCATTTTGAAATCATTATTCGCCCCAACGTTTGCAGCATCCTGGCTCGGCGACGGTGAAGACGGGTTTCTTCTGTCCCTGAGAGGATTATGAGCATGTGCTAGAAAGAGCGTGTGTGTGAGAAGGAGAGAGAGAGACGACGTAAGAAGACGAGAGAGACGGAGTATATTCGTGCATGTGACTGTCGGGAAAGGATGGCTCTGTGGCTCTGAGCTGCCTCGGCTCTCACAGGACATACTCACATAATAAGGAACGAAAGACTGACAGACAGACAGACAAACTCCACTCACAAGAGAATATTGTTCTCCTTGCGTTTCTCCCAGAGGCTTAACCAAACAGGATTTCCGTGATGCCGGCTGAAGTGAAGCAGGTCAGTTTGGGGATTCACTCGCTCTCATCCTCCTTTCTCTTCTGTTTGCTGTTGATTGCTTGAGTGTATTTATTATTTTTTTTTAATTACCACCCAGTTTTCCTGTTCTTTAGTGGTCAGGTTGTGGTTGTGTTGGATGTTAAGTTGTCCCTCAAATTTCCTTCTTCATTCTGCTTTTCTAATCTTACATTTTGATGTAGAATATCAACACGTCGTATCTTGAATACTGTTGTGGTCACATGCTGAACTGTCAACATTCAGTATGTCCATTCAGTCCACATCTATCCAGAGGTGAATATTTCTCCACTTTTGATTCAGATTCAGTTGTGCTCAGCTGTCAATAACATTCACAGAATGTCAAGCAGCATGTGGACGCATCTAACAAAACAGCCAAGGTAAACATGCGGAATCCTACAGGATTTGAAAAAGAGAAAATAGTCAGATGGGACGTTGAACACTGCAAAGTTGATGAAAAGTAGCCAGGATTGAAGATTTACTGCTTTGCCAGCACTGGACTCATAAGTGGTCAACTATTTGTTTTCTTTGTTTTGGAGCAACCACATTGCCTGGCAAAGCTGCGAGGAGGTCAAAGGAATGTTCTTTTTAATCAGCATGCAGGGATTTTCTAAAGACGTGTTCCCAAAACGGTGCTGTGTCATTCCATACCGTAAAAATGTGCCAGGTTGGACAGTTAGGACACGTAAATAACAAGGGACAGGCTTTGAAAGAAACAAGCAGTCTTTTTATGTTCAAATGTGTTCTGAGCTAATGAATTTTTCGAAAGACATTCTTACAACCATCTGTTTGGCACCATTAATCTGTTCACGGCTGTCTCATGGATGGTTGCTGCTACATAACTGGCACAGGAGAGGCAGCTGTATTTTTTTACGATACGCTAAGCATAACAAAGTCTGAAGGCGCCGAATTTGAAGCGTCTCCATCCATGAACCCCTACCTTCACAGGATGGACGTTCCTGCCATTCTTTGGGGTTCACCGCATGCTCTATCTGACCTCTGCTAACCTCCGAGCATTCCTTAAGACTGGCACCTGCTTCGGTGAGGTCAGACGTGTCACACAAGGGCATGGAGATTAAGAGGCTCTGCTTTCGGCTGGAGTGTCTGACATGGTTGATTCGGTCATCTTGGTTGTTGGACAAAGCCACTGAGTGTGAAGACACACAGTTGCACCACTTATTAGAAGCTCTAGAGTGTGACATTCTGTTTGTTGTGGTGTCTAAAGAACATGCTTAATGTCTCAAAACATCTCAAAAAGTTTTAATGCTTTTTTCCGCACTGAAGGTGAAATCTGATTTTTTTTTCTTAAATCAAATTCTTCTTTCCCCCTGACTTTTCAGGTTAAATGTGGACAGAATTTTTTTCTGACTGTAATTGCTTTTGCTAGTATATCCATTGGTTGTCATAGCAACCATACAAACTTCTTCAAACTTCTCACCATATTTGAGACTTTAGCAATGGCTGTTTCACCATTGATTGTGTATCATTAGGGTAGTATTCGAATCTAAACACATTTTCGTAAAAAAAAAAAGAAAAGAATGGGTGGCATATATAATGTTGCTAAAAATAACAATTCTGTCGTCATTTTATTTGACCTTATGTCGTTCCAAAATATGACTTTTTTTCTACTATGGAATGCAAAAGTATATATTTTGCCCCAGTTTGTTTGTTTGTTTATTTATTTATTTTTAATTTTTTTGGTCCAGACAATGAAAGTCAGTTTCAGTGTTTTGGACCCCATTAACTTTCATTGTATGGACAGTAACATTCTTAAAAAATATTTGTTTTTTCTTGTTTTATTCTTTAAATAAATTCTTTAGATATTCTTTTTCTTGTTTTATTCTTTATTCTTTTTTAACTGATAGCTTCTGAATGCTCTTCTTCTTTGTTGCTCTGCAATGCATCTTGAGTGTGAAGTTAAACATCTCTATAAAGGAAATGCATTCATGTTCACATGTGTTACAGAAATGAGACCAAAAGTATGAAATGCTTGCAATGTCTTTCCCTAACCAACATGCACTGCGGCCGTGGTACAGTGACTCCCAATCCAGCTGAGCTTACTGTCCTCAACCCTCAATTACCGTGGGGTGAATCAGCCTGCCCGAGTCTAAGTTAAATATAAACGTCTGATACTTTAGCGGAGGGAGGC
Source organism: Sinocyclocheilus anophthalmus (assembly GCA_018155175.1). Lineage (NCBI taxonomy): Eukaryota > Metazoa > Chordata > Actinopteri > Cypriniformes > Cyprinidae > Sinocyclocheilus > Sinocyclocheilus anophthalmus. Next base: position 90,067 of record JADLZN010008104.1, read on the forward strand.
AGTGCCGTCACTGCAAAAGAGATTTAGCCTCATCAAAACCGAACCAGCCATCTCTAGACATAAAAATTATTTATCTTTGGGGGGGTTGTTTGGGTGGGATTGTGTTCCCCCTTGGTAGAAATCATAGAGCGTTTTTTTTTTTTGTTTTACTTATTTTTTTTTCGCTTGTGCTGTTTTTTGTTTTCTTTTTTTTTTTAATTTTTGTTTATTTTTTTTTGTTTTTTTTGTTTCTTTTCTTTCTTTTTTTTTCTTTTTTTCTTTCTTTATTGTTTTTTTTTTTGTAGGACCGAAAGGGCACTCTAGCTTTAGCAATTAAAGGGGCAGGGGCTTGACCCCCCCCCATGCATACCACTGCTGTCAGGCCTCTCTTTTGTAAAGCCTTGTTCATTCACTGTACCATGGCATGGATCAGTATTTGAAGACATATAGAGCAGAAGAGGCTGATTGTGTCTGTGAATGGTGCGTTAAATGTCAATGACCCTAAAGAACTCTGGGTAATTGTGCTGGTGCTCATGGTTTGTTGGGCAGGGGTGGAGTAGGAGGGCATAGTGAAGAGGCTCCAGATGTCCCACTGCAGCTGTGCTGCCCAAATCAGGGCATTTCAGAATCTCTGGTATGACAGAACAAAGATCTGTTCCACCTCTCGAGACTGAGTGATTGCCAGGGTTTTGGATGATGTGATGGCTTTAAGATAATAGCTGGGCCTTTTAACCACTCATCTCCGCTAAGTATCTGATGCCCTTCAGATGCCAAGTTGCAGTTAATTTTGAATTAGCAGCCCGAACTAGGGGTCGACTGATTATCGGCCTGGCCGATATTAAGCATTTTATGATTATCGGTATCGGTCATTTTCAAAACCGATTCGCCGATAAAATAACTTAATTTTGAAACGCGCTATTTGGCTCTGATGCAGCCTGTCAGAACTCACCACTCTGTGGCCTAAAGCAGTCTCCGCCCACGGCTCATCTGATTTGTTGGGAGTCACGAGTACTACCAATCAATGCAGAATTCACTCTCACTCCGAAAGCGCTTGCTAAATGGAGCTGCTTCAGTGATCACGCATCACCCCATCAGTTGTCTCTCAAAAGTAAGGCAGCAGCAGATGTTGCTTAATTTGCAATAAATCACAATCCACTAACGTTACACTGAAGTTGCAAAACACCTCAATATTATCTATGATTTCCGCGATGCGGAAAACGCGGACGGAATCGCAGAATCCAGTCATATAAAGGGAATTTACTGTATGACGCGGAATGTCACGGAATTTGTCAAAGTTTGGATGAATTAATCAAAAATAGGTCATTACACTTAAATCAAATCAAATCAATATATGAACTAGTATCTGTAAATATTAAAGCGCAAAAATACTATTTAATTATGAATCCAGCATGTTCTGCGTGTCTATGTGTATGTAAATGGCACAGATGCACGGTTTTGTTTTCTACACAAAGTGTGCGACGCTCGCTGTGATTTCAGCTTCTGTTTCACTACATGAGGGCATAAATACATGAACAACATCTCCAGAACTGCTCTGACTCATTTGAGCATTTGACAGTTTCATTGGAGTAAAACTATCGTCATATCATTTACATAGACCTACAGAAACAAATTCCTCATGGCAACCCGTCAACGTATAATCGGGTTCGCTTAAAGAAATTATCCGAAATATATACTGTGGTGCGTAGTGATGTACAGAATAATACTCAGGGATGAAAGGTTCCGTCGTACGACGGATTCCGTCAATTGGAAAAAAGATGGGGAAAGAAACATGGTAGCACCAGTGATGTTGTTCTGCCGGGTTCGCGATTGTTGGTTAGATAATCTGATAGGTAGGCATTATTTGTCAGCGATCACAGAACAACCAAATCATCCCAGCCACGGCTAGCAGATTTCGCACTGACAAACTAACACCGCTCGCATTCATTCCAGTCGGGTTATTTAGCAAAGAAATACATGAGAAGGTCTTGAATTTAAGTGCAGCATTGTGGCTATTAATAAATAATATATTCATTCCCGCAGGTTTCGCGCTTATAACGTGATGACAGATGATGATGAACTTATCATTTTTGCACGTGCTTTTGAGTCTTGAGAACTTTCATTTTCTGTGCGCCCACAGATCGCGATAAGGAGAGTGACAGATTGTAATTATTCAAGGAGTTTGCAAATATGATATTGATTTAATACAACAGTTCAACAAACAAGTACTGGGGGGGCTTGGGTGATTTTGCTACATTTCATCAACAAAATGTTCAAATCAAGTAACATCTTAAGCCGCGCCGCATCTCTAAATAGCCAACAAAGCGGGGTTCATCAGAAATTTTGGGGGGGGGGAAACAAAAGGTTTTTGCGGTTTTTAAACTAATCTAGTGAGTCAGTGATTCCTGATTACCCATTCATAAAGACAGTCACTTGTTGCTTCTGATGACTAGCCGTTCAAAGAACGAGTGAATGAATGATCCTGATAAAACCGTGATTTGCCGCCACCTCCTGCGGTTTCGTTTCAATTTTAGTATAATTGCAGTTATGTAAATCATTAATGTCTGTTTCAAAATTCAAAACATTAATCTACACATGAATTTATGAATTTAATTGCAATCATGCTACCTCTGAGCCTCATTAAACATCTGAATGTACCTACAAGCCATTTTTGTGTTCTTTTTGTGCCACCTGTATAGTACAAATTAATTTTTCATTAATACTAATTTTTCATGATTGGTAACTTATTTGTCTTATTATACTTATTATATTGTTTTAAATCGATATTTTAAAAAGCTTATAAACATAAATCTTTTAATTTTACAGATGAAAATGATGCCATTGCAAAAAGAAAATGCCCCTGTAAATCACTTCACCTCATATTAGAAAGGCTAATTTTTGATCAGAATTTGTGATTATTGATCAGAAGGTGCTCCTAAAATTTTTAAATTAGGAGGACAAGCGCTCTTGATTACAAGAAGAAAAAATTGCTCTTAAACTGGGTGTGTGACTGGTATGGCTGTGGAATGGGGTTTGGCCGAGGAAAAATTTTCAGTCCAAAATTTTTTTTTTGCTTTAACCCGGGCCTACCTACAACAATTATTACATTTTTTGTTTAAAAGAATAATCACACAATACGCTATTTTTTCCATGTTTTAATTGTAATGGTAAACCCTTTGTTTGCCAAAAAAATAAAGAGTTTAACTCTTTAAAATAAAGAGTTACTGTGGGAGTACTACACTCAACCAAAACCAGGGAAGGCAGTTTTTTGGTAGCAGAGACCTTGGTATTCTATATTTGACAGTAATTTAAATTTTTACAACCAGGACATATATATCGGTTCAACAATTTTCGGTTATAGTTCTATGGCTCTGTAATAAATCGGTAGCGGCATCGGCCTGAAAAAACACATATGCGGGTCGACCCCTAGCCCGAACACACACTTGAGGGGGCGGGGGGGATCACAGTACCTGTGTTACTACTGGACGGCCAGAAAGCTCGGCATGCTATCAGGAAGTTCAATCAACATTGTGTGTCAGGAACCCATTGGACTGCTTACTGCGTGCCGATATGGAGAATGCCGGACTTGACTGCGTTTTCTCTGCAATGCAGAGCTAGGCACCAGCGGACACTTCACAGACATGCTCTGTCAAAAATGCTCTGTTCTTGGATGCGCACTCCATCTTATTCAGTCCAGACACCCTTTCAATGGATGTCTGTTCTCACACTCCATAAGCTGTTTCCATAAAGTGCTATGGAGAAGATGTGTGTGTTAGGAGCTGAAGATTTGTTGCATTGAAGGTTTAGCCTCATACCCCTCGATGGGCCTATAATATTTGATATTCATATTTATCTTTTCCTGAAGCGAGTAGAAGCACGTATTATTGTTAGACCAACCAAGGCATTGCATTGTTTGGACAGATTGTTGTAGGGCAAAATTGAGGCAAAGGGTGTTGTTTTGGCCAATTATTGAAGTGGAGAGTCCCTTGCATGATTACATATTAAACAATTAACTTTTATTCATATACCATATATGTAATTGTGCAAGGTCTTAGGCCAATAGCATTTTCCCTAACAAAAAAAGTGTTTGTAATGTTTGTAAACTGATATTTCCTATGACATACTGTACACACAACACACACACACTCACATGATATAATATATATAATATATATATAGATATACTGTTTATCCTATGTAGTGTTAAATATATAGTACATTGTATACCAATATAATAAACTAATTAATATTTTTAATATTGCTTAATATGGTATTTTATATATATTTATCAAGTTAATCTAAATATAATAATAGTAGTAATTAAACTTATGTATTCTTTTACTTTATATATCTTATATATATTTTTTATTTATTTAAAAAAATATTTTGGCACACAATGTCTACATTGCTATTATACATTTAACAGTTTTCTTTATTAAATTGGCTGGTAAAAAGTCTGACTGGCTGGTACATTATTTTCATGTGGTTAATTTTTGGATTTCTGGTAACTTAGGGTTTGATGTTTCTCAGTTTGAAACCGACAAAAATTAAAGTTACTTATCTATATCATTAACCACCAAATCACTTCACCACAGTAAGTTCTAGATGTTTTTCAGCTTGCTTTTTCTCTGCTAAACCATTGCATGGGGAACCAGGCCTCTCTCTCTGTCACACACAGTGGCACCATCATGCCTTTCCCATGCCTGTTTACTCAGCCCCAGTGTCTTGTTTGTTTGGTAATGTTTATTTTCCTCTTGCTTGTTAGGTGGACTGTCCTCCTGTAGCTCTGTTTGTATGGACGCTTGTGAAAAAAATTAGATTAGAATGATAGCGCCACAACAATCCTGTCAGTAAACATAGAGGGCAGAAGGCGTGACGCTCGGAACCGGAGACTGTGTTTGTGCATGTGTGCTTGTCCTGGAGGATAACAGGTGACGACACAGGATTAGCGGGAATAGCCCCATACTGCTGTCTCAGATTGCATGGGTTCTCCTATGTATCCAGCTCTCGTGGATCTCTTCCTCTCTCTGCAATGTCCGAACGACTAATAAAGAAATGATCAGGATTGTTTATTTGCATGTAACAGAGAACAAGAGTGAGATTGAGTGGGCAAGGTCCAAGAGCATATATATGAGTAAAAATGCATGTGCAAAGCAGTTATTTGTTTAAGTTTTTCATTTTTTGTTAGGAATAACGGCTGTAGTTGGCTGGCGGCCAGCCAGTATGGCCATAGGAAAGAGGGAAAGGTGCATATGTGACATTTTTGCAAGGTCTGCCATGGCAACAGCACTGGATAAAGAGCCCTCTGCCCCTGGATCTCATGATTAATGACACTGGCCTGCTGGATGCTGGCGGACAGCATTGCAACATTGTGTTTGCTTTTGTTTCATTAGTTCACTGAGAAAAGGACAGTTTTTCGGCCTGTCAACTGAAATACGCACACACATAACATAGTCCAGCCCGGCACGGATGGTCATGGCAGCTCGAGAGAGAGCGGAAGAAGAATTGTCCATTGGGGAAAGTGATGGTGACGTCGACGCCGCAATAGATTTTTGTGTTTTCAGCTGTGTGGAAATATTTTTATAATAGGGCTGCTGTTGAGAGGAGATATGCTTGTATGTAAACAGCTTGCTGAATGTGCTTGACTGAGAAATACTCTCATGCACACTGAAGCTGTTGGAACTGCCTCAAATTGATAGAATAACTGTGCTCTGCATTCTTTAGGAGACATTATCCCACCGTTGGCCGCAAGGATCGATTAAGAGCTTCAGAGCAAGTTCAATGCTCCCTCTCTCTAGGATTATCTGCAATATTGTGCTGTACTAAAACGGACCACATGGCCTCCGGATGAGAGGCCAATTGTGCCACTTTCTGGTCTGGTATATCTGCAGCTTTCTTTAGGAGGTTTATCTAATGATGTTCTCAAATGGAAAGGTTAGGTTTGGTGGTTGAGTATTGATCTTGAGCTCTTGGTAAAGGTCTTTTCTTATGTACTGTTCCAGGACCAGTTTAAGCATCATTCAGTTCTGTCACTTCTTTTATGAGAAATTAAATGGCAAAGATGGTCTCTGCTCAGTGAATAAGTAGCTTGCTGGTTCTTCATCATGCCATCTGTCTATGATGGTCCTGAGGGATTAATTATGTCTTCTGACAGCTCTTCAGCGTGTGCTAGTCACCACATACAGGCATGCCAGATTAGCAGTTTGTGGAGGGGTGGCGATTTCCTGGATGTTTTTTCTGTTTTTGGGAGTCTCATGCACTACAGCATTTTATCAATGTTTTGATGTTACTGCAAGCATACTCGGATGAATTCAGAATGCGTTTACATTCTGGTTAGCAAAAACACAAATGACTCATTCAGAGAAAGAAATTTGGTACATACATTTGGTAGTAAATTTTTTATTTAAATTTAGATTTTAAGATAATATATTTTTTACTGGGAAAGTTAATTTGTTAATAATCATGAAGTAAATTGACATCATAATTTTTACATAGGATCAACCATCATAAACCAATATTTACTTCTATGTGTTAAACTCTCCTTTCTTGTGACATACACATGTTTAGGAATAGTTCGTAGTTCTGTTGTGTAACTTTCTATAGTGTTTCTATCTCCTCACATCCTTTAGCTGCTTGCTGGAGTTGTAAAGTTAACAATATATCTATATGTTACTCTGTCTGTCTGTCTGTCTGTCTGCTGGCATACGTGGTATAGAAAAGTACCCCTCCCCCCCTTAAAACAATCACATTTTGTTGCTTTGCATCCTGCAATGAAGACAGACACAGTTTTTGTTTTATCCAGCTATATTTACTCAGTATAACTAGGCTAACAGCCTAGGCTAATTCAGGGGGTCCATAGACCATGATAGAAAATCAGTGTATAACTCCAACCTGACATAAAAAATAAATAAATCCTACGATTGCTGATTACTTAACGTAGTTATTGGAATTATTCTCTTGAATTCTATTCATTGATTACCCATCGTTTATAAATTAACTATACCGTGAATCAGTAAAATTTGTTCAGGATAATCCTACAATTCGACTGACTCAAACATGGCGTGCCAACTTTTGGTCAGGTTTTTCTATAATTTTTTTTAACTAAACTTCAGGAACATTTATTGTTAAGGCTTAAAAGTAAACAATATTGTATACCGTTCAGACCAGTTTTAATAATAGTAATCTATATTTTTTGTTAATTATAATAAAAAAAAAACGTAATTATGAGTTAAAATATAGAATAAAAATATAACAAATGTAATTTTTGCAAAATTCTTCCTCTCTAGTGAAAATTGTTCTCACTAGTTTATGGACAATGAATGGATTTTCTGAGGCTATGTGATAATGCTTTCAAGCTGCTGTCTTTCTGTTTTTGAAACACTCATTGAGTGATTACATGAGACACTATGCATTCAGTAAGTTGTAGTGTATCTTTCAACATGCCCTCAGATGTTTATTCATGTTTGTTTCATGTATATTAGAACGCACTCCTGCTTCGCTTGAACTGAGGCGAAGCGGGAGCGCACGTGAACAGTCACACCACAAAAGAGCTCCAAAACTGTATTTAACTGGTGAAATTCTTAATAAAACTAACAGAATTTGAATGCTGAGACTTTGTTTCCTATTATCAAAAGTATGCTGCTCTGTCTTGTCTGTCAGCGCATTGTCTGTGTCGTCTTTGCGCAGTGATGTTTTTCACTCCGTAAGAAAATGAACATGTGGCGTAAGAGCGCATATGTGAGAGTTAGCAGAGGCTGGAAGGTACACCAGACTAGATTAAGCACGATGCGGCACACCCTGGACACCCCTCTGGCTCTGCCACTGGCTGGGGGGAAGCTGTCATATGCTGTTAGCTGCATTTGCTCAGTATTGTTATTCATGTCATTAATTTCCGCTGTAGATGTATGAGCCGTTTGTTCACACTTGGGTTCAGAAGGAACAATAGTACAAGGCACAGCGTTGGTTGTTTAATGAACCTTGACTAGATACGCACCTCTGACCGATGTTGCCGGGCTAACTGCCACTCTCTTATTTGTTCGTTCAGCTGGCTTTTTCATTAGCCTTTTCATTATCATTGCTCATACTTACTCTAAATATTAAACTTCAGCTCGGGTTGTTGCTCTGGACATGATGCTATCTCAAACCAGGCGGCTTGTTGAGTTGTTTACTATTATTTAACCTAGCAGATGATAAAATGGGCAAAAATAATAATAGACAAAGCCATATAAAGACTTGGGGGTGGGATCTTTTGGCTTGGGGCTAATAAGTGACCACCTAGAAGACTTTAGCAAACACCTAGTTAACTGCACAGAACTCCTTAGCAACATGGTAGTGACTTTAGCATCAACAAGCATCATAAATCTAGTTCTGTTTCATTCTTTTGTTTTGTGTCATGCCTTCTGCAATTAATTTCTTTTGTTAATGGGCTCAGAGGGGAAACATCATATTTTGCCCTTGTTTGTATGAAAAAAGGGGGCATAAAAACTTTCTCTGCTTCCAGCCATGGATGATCACACATAGAGATGACTCTGAGGAAAAACCTTGAGATGAAATAAAATCAGTGCCATGTATAACAAGCATTCTCTCACCAGGACAGAGAGACCCTTCCACCGCACCATATGAGGTTTGAGTTTCTCCACTTAATTTTTTTAGGACCTTCAAATGACATTGTAGCCCTTTTGATCGCAGAGAGGTATGTTTTGTTTTTCTCTCGGCCTATTGTTTGTGGTAACCCACAGCCAGGCAAGCCAATCCAGTCTACTCGCTTGGCTGTCCAAAATTAAAGGTTGAGAATGTGCTTTGTTTGTGCGTCTGGAGTTTATGTGGGGATGGAAAAGGGCTTGAGTAAGGATTTAGTGTGGATTTGTCAAGCACAGAGTTCAAGAGGCAAACAGCAATATTTTTCTTCAAAATGCAGCGCGAGCAAGATCGAGACCATGCTGAATTTCTCAGAGTTTAAAAAAAGTACAGTTCACAGATCTTCACTTTCTCTCTATCACACTTTAGCACAGCAATATTTAATCCCGTAAGTCCGCTCTCAGACACTACTTCTACATCTGCTCTCCCTGCTTTAGAACAGCGAGAGAGAGACCTAGGTGAGCCGTATTGGTTTGCATTACCAATGTCTTAACGAGTTTAATCCATTCTTCTCCTGCACCTCCACCTCCTGCCTAAACAGAGACCCATATTAAACCGACTGTTCTGTTGGAGGCCATTTGGAGCTAATTGAGGCCATAAACTCTGCTAATGCCAGTGCAGAGGGACAGTGTAAATGACCTCTTGTGCACGTTGTGCCCTCCATTAGTCTCGCTTGGCTTGGTTCCATGAGTCACAAAAGGTGCTCATCTATTTCTTCATGTTCTTTCTTCAGTCAAACACACAGTAGGCTATGTATATAGTATCTCACAGAAGTGAGTACACCCCTCACATTTTTGTAAATATTTTATTATATCTTTTCATGTGACAACACTGAAGAAATGACACTTTGCTACAATGTAAAGTAGTGAGTGTACAGCTTGTATAACAGTGTAAAACAGTGTAAATTTGCTGTCCCCTCAAAATAACTCAACACACAGCCATTAATGTCTAAACCGCTGGCCACAAAAGTGAGTACAACCCTAAGTGAAAATGTCCAAATTGGGCCCAAAGTGTCAATATTCTGTGTGGCCACCATTATTTTCCAGCACTGCCTTAACCCTCTTGGCCATGGAGTTCACCAGAGCTTCACAGGTTGCCACTGGAGTCCTCTTCCACTCCTCCATGACAACATCACGGAGCTGGTGGATGTTAGAGACCTTGCGCTCCTCCATCTTGCATTTGAGAATGCCCATGCTTGGCCAATCCATCACCTTTACCCTCAGCTTCTTTAGCAAGGCAGTGGTCGTCTTGGAGGTGTGTTTGGGGTCGTTATCATGTTGGAATACTGCCCTGTGGCCCAGTCTCCGAAGGGAGGGGATCATGCTCTGCTTCAGTATGTCACAGTACATGTTGGCATTCATGGTCCCCTTAATGAACTGTAGCTCCCCAGTGCCAGCAGCACTCATGCAGCCCCAGACCATGACACTCCCACCACCATGCTTGACTGTAGGCAAGACACACTTGTCTTTGTACTTCTCACCTGGTTGCCGCCACACACGCTTGACACCATCTGAACCAAATAAGTTTATCTTGGTCTCATCAGACCACATGACATGGTTTCAGTAATACATGTCTTTAGTCTGCTTGTCTTCAGTAAACTGTTTGCAGGCTTTCTTGTGCATTATTTTTAGAAGAGGCTTCCTTCTGGGATGACGGCCATGCAAACTGACTTGTTGCAGTGTGCGGCGTATGGTTTGAGCACTGACAGGCTGACCCCCCACCCCTTCAACCTCTGCAGCAATGCTGGCAGCACTCATACGTCTATTTCCCAAACACAACCTCTGGATATGACGCTGAGCACGTGCACTCAACTTCTTTGGTCGACCATGGCGAGGCCTGTTCTGAGTGGAACCTGTCCTGTTAAGCCGCTGTATGGTCTTGTCTACCGTGCTGCAGCTCAGTTTCAGGGTTTTGGCAATCTTCTTATAGCCTACGCCATTTTATATGTAGAGCAACATTTCTTTTTTTTTTGATCCTCAGAGAGTTCTTTGCCATGAGGTGCCATGTTGAACTTCCAGTGACCAGTATGAGAGAGTGAGAGCGATAACACCAAATTTAACACACCTGCTCCCCATTCACACCTGAGACCATTGTAATGAATTTTTAACTCATTAATTGTATAAGGGAATTAATTATTATTATTAATTCGGGTTTTAGAGGACTTGGATCTGAAGAGCCTAATTCAAACTGATTCCAAATTTGTTATTTTACACTTTAAATCAAGGGTCGTCCAGCGAGCCGGTGATTCTTATTATATTTTAACAACTTGAATCTTTGTATTTTCCTGGCCACGGTCAATACAATTTTATAAGTAAGCTATTATAGTAATTATTATAAGTAAGCTACGAGCTAGGTAGCAAGGATCTTTTGGCAAATGTTTTAACCTTTAAATTATATGACACCAACAATGATTTCTTTATGAATGAAACATGAATTTTATTGGCTATTCCAGATTACATCAAAACTAAGCTAAAACAAACATACACACACACCCACATAACATGACGTGTCAACTCTAACCTCGTTCCAGAGTTATTTAAATTCACCTGAAGACTTCCCAAGCAGAGAATTTGGTCTATAATTTTAGCTTCAAATTAGCTGAAAAGGAACAGTCAGCAGAGATCAGATTTGTTCGTTACTTGCGTTCCTCTTGGTTCCTGTATGTCTGCGAGGAAAATTCCTTCGCTGATTGGCTTTTGGGTGGACGCGAATGAGCATTTGAATGAGTCCTTTGGTAAAGCCCTCCAGAGATTGTTCTTCTTGAATGACGCGGAGCTTTCACAGTCTCGCTTGTGCGATGTTACGGCGTGGGGGTGCTTTGTCGCGCTCACCAAGGTGAAAGCCAAAGTTCTTTTGAGCGTGAGAGAGCGAGCCCCGAGCAAGAGCGTTGTATCCATTTTAAGCAGGCTGACCTTTGGTCCGCCCCACGACGCGATCTTCCAATCGGACGCTGTTGCAGTGCTTAGCCACGCCCTGTGTGGTTCTTTTTTTTTCATGCACAAGTCACATGCCCCCGTGGGGCGTACTTCTGGAAGTGTTAAAAATACCTTCTTATAAAACTATCATCACCAGAAAATTATGCTGAATATCAATTATTCGTTTACACCAATGTTCGGCGAATAAGACCAGCTTTCACCCGATATTAAACTTCACATCTCTTACACGCATATTAAATGCTTTGTCTGCTAAAACGAGTTATAAGGCAAATATTAAAATATCATAGATTCCAATAAACACATCACACACAACCACATATATATATGTCTATATATATATATATATATATAGATATATATATATATATAGATATATACGGCATAACACTGCATGGATACATTTTCACTACTTTTTAAACGATTTGTCTTTTAAAATCGTCATGCAAGGTTCTGTTTCTTTTGTTGTAACATAAGGACGCGTGTTTCAGACAGGGCAGGAAGTAGGTGGTCACAAGACATGTGACAGTCATACATGGATATCCCGTGCTTGCCGGCCCGAGGGCGTGATTAACATAGCCGCTTCCTGTGCATACATATAATAGTTATTTTCATTGGATCACGAGGCATCACGCGGTATTTTCAGTCCTCATACAAAAGATCTCTGTGGCAACTCTTGATTAAATTAATCCGGACCTCATGATGGCTGATATCAGTGTCCGTTCATATTTAGAAATCCCTACACCACTAATGAGTCACATGACACCAGGGAGAGAAAATGGCTAATTGGGCCCAATTTGGACATTTTCACTTAGGAATGTACTCACTTTTGTGGCCATCGGTTTAGACATTAATGGCTGTGTGTTACCATTTATTTTGATGGTACGCAATTTTACACTGTTATCAAGCTGTCCACTCATACTATTTACATCGGAGCAACGTGTCATTTCTTGCAATGTTGTGTCACGTAATGATATAATAAAATATTTTACAAAAATGTGAGGGGTGTACTCACTTCTGTGAGATACTGTATATACAGTATAAGGTAAAAAAGATAGGATTTATTATTATCAATGTTGGAAACAGTTATGCTTGCATAAAGGGGTCATATGATGCGATTTCTATTTTTCCTTTTCTTTAGTGTGTTATGTAGCTATTTGTGCATGTATAAGATCTGCAGAGTTACAAACTCAAAGTCGCCCACAAAAGATTTTAGTCTATCTAAAAGGGAGCTGTCCGACCGGGCTAAAACGCTCTATTTCAAAACGCACCCCACATCTCTACGTCATGATGTGTGAAATAATTGCATAATGCTCCCAACTTTTCCTGCAAAGAAGGCGGCGTGTTTCAGGAACGGTGGTGTATTCATGGAGTAGTGTTATGCATCCATACCGGTAACTCTGTGTGTTTCTGTGGGAAGCAAAAGCACTTTATTTGGCCTTTGGGAAGTAGATGCAATGAGGAATCATTGGTTAAGATTTATTTACAACAGAACAGCACAATCCAGATGTTCGTATTTGTGCAACGCATTTTATGGACGACAGTTTTGTGAACCTAGGAGAGGTTAGCTTTCAACTATCAAGGCTACAAACTTTGCATGCTACAAGGCTGGCTGTGCAAGGCTCATTTCTAAAAAAAAAGGGTACATTTCTGACTTTGCTATGACAATCTGGCGGTTATTCTGAATCAGCTACTGTAAGTATGTTTTGTTATTAGTTTATGTATTTGCTACTGACTGTTCAAATGCAGAGTTTTGCACAACGCAGAGTAACGTGTCGTGTGTGTGTGTGAGAGAGAGACAGGGTCACATCACAGTGGAGTCAGCTTTCTTAATCGCGGCTTGTGTACTGCAAATACATACGAGCATCATCACTGTGTCTGTCACGCGACTGTGTTCCCCTTTCGGGCTTGAATTGATGGTAAAACTAAGGACATTATGTACTTTCTTTAAATTTATTTTGAAAGTTGAAGCTCACGATTATGCAAAGGTGCGTTATATTTCCGACGCGTGCTTGTGGTGTTTGGCCAATCACAATGCACTGGGTCAGCTGGCCAATCAGAGCAGACTGTGCTTGTCGGAAGGAGGGGCTTTGTAGAAAACGACTGAGAGAGGCGGGGCATAGAAGACCTACAGTAATGTACAGTATTTGAAAAATAATTGTTTTTTGAACATTAAAGCATGTCAACATATTCTGTTACACCAAATACACAAAATAATGATCTTTAAAATAGCATCATTTGACCCCTTAAATATTTTGGTGCAAATCGTTTTTTTTTTTCCTCCAGGATTCTTTGAATGGAAAGTTCTAAAAACAGCATTTACTTTGAAATTTAAATCTTAATGAAATAGAAATTAATGAAATTAGTATTAAAGACATTATAAGTGTCTTTTGATCAATTTAATATGAATATAGATCATTAAGTGTCCTTGCTGAATAAAAGTATTAATGTCTTTTTTTGTTTTTATTTTATTGTTTTTAAATATATATAATAAAAAAAATCAATGTAATGAATGTATTGTGTTTGGCTCTGTAATCAAAGTAGGAAATGGACCTTCCGTTAAATATTGTCTGTTCCCGCATGGCTTTTTTGATTATGAGCCTTTTCATCATCATGCTTTGGTCTGCTCAGTCCACTTCTGTGACAAAAAAAAAGCACACTGTTCAGGTACATACTATATATTGGTTGAAAGTAGAACTCCATTTTGAAGTATCTTGTTCGGAAATAAATATTAACATACAGTATTCATGTGCAATCATCACTAATACATAAAGGTCATATCATTCCTTTGATTAGGCTAAAGAAAGAGGAACCTCTTTGGAACCACTAGAATAAATGTAAAGCTAATGAGAATGAATAATGGATGCAGCTGAAGAGGGCAGAGTAACATGCGCACACCTCTACCGCGGTACAGACAGTCCCAGCAGGCTTACTCTTTCCCACTGGAGGTTTGTGCTAAATGATTACTGCTGTCACAAAGTGTCTTCTGATTGGTGCACCGTACTTGGCGCTTGGGAGATTTGCATTACATTCTAATCTGAGGTTAATGGTTATTTTCTAGTATAATTATACTGACCCACCTGATGTATGATATTTGGTTAACAAATACATCAGTCTGTTATGCCCATGCCAGTATAGTTCTGTTTATTTATGTATGTATTTATTTATTTATTATCATGATAATTGTAGTCAAAAGATCATCAGTATTGTAAATCACACAATAAGGCTGAAATATTTAAGTGTCACTAACAATTAGAAATACAATGTGGATTACTGTCTTTTGATTGGTCACAAGAAATATACTACTAGATATTCCTTCTGGCATTTTGGGTTACTATCTTTGCTATTGTGCTTGTCACCATTTACTTAACTCGTTTAACAGCATGTCACTTCTGTATGGTGTAGTGTAGTGGTTAACAACCTGTGCTGGATGTAGGTCTAAACCCCTTAAGGGTCCAACCATGACCTTTCAAATCATGACCTTTCATTGTGCCCATGAGCAAAATGTCCCTGTAATAATTGTACTGCAGTGCTCTTATGAATGAGTCTGTTCTTTTAATGGAAGGATTCCCAAATGTTTTTGTCAGCTGAACCCATTTGACATAAAAATGCAGGGGATACTTCAAGAAAATATTTTAAATTAATATTTTACTGTAACAACACATTTGCATGCACACAGTTCTCTGATGTTGGTGGTAACATAACATGCGGGTAAACAAATAAAATATTTAATCTTTTTGTGAATGCTTTTTAATTAAAAACGTTTAATTATTCATATACATTTTTTTTTTATTATTATTTAATTAACTATTAACTTTTCAACAACTCACAAATTCCCTGCAGTTCCTTCACAAACTGCTTGTGGGAAGCCCTAATTTAATAAACTGCACAACAAGTAAAAAGTTATTAATTTGAATTAGTCTGGCAAATCTTTTGCTGAGTGAACTGTGAATTATTATAGAACTGTTTAACTGATTGGCTATAATGTAAATGACTAAGTGGAAGACACATTTGCCGTTTTTTTTAAATATACTTATTATTTTTTTTTTATCAAGAAAACCAATTAACTGAAATTAAATCTTTAAATGTTTCCAAAACAGTTTTGTTCAATTCTTCCATCCTCATTATTTAGAAGAGTGAACTAATTTAAAACAGGGATCAACTCACACTCTGCAGATGGTGGAATGTTATGCCATGCCGAGACCCGCATATCTCTGCTCTGTGTGTGTGTGTGTGTGTGTTGTGTGGTGTGTGTTGTGTGTGTGTGGGGGTGGTGTGGGGTGTGTGTGGGTGTGTGTGTGTGTGTGTGGTGTTGGGTTTGTATAATAGGGAGGCATTGTTCTTTTTCACTGGACCCACCACATCATTGCTTTTTGCCTATTTTTGGCCTGAAGTGGGTCAGCAGCCCCTCTTCAGTTATTCTCACTGATCTCCTCTAGTCTGAGTATAGGGTAACACACAATCTCCCCTGCTAAGCTTCTAGCATAAGACTATTTTTAGCATCTGGTATGGTACGCATATTGAAGCTGGGGATGATATAAGCTTTCAGAGAATCCAGTTTTTTGGTTTCTTGCCATGTTTCATGGAGATGAAGTGTACAGAAGCCAGCAGAGACATTACTGATATGGCCTGAAGTGTGAGGGGGTTATATCTCCTTTAAACAATTGATTATTCAGTGATTAACACATAGACAACTATTTTCTTGGCAAATGCAGAATGCCCTTAGCTGTGGAAGCAATATGAAACACTTTTCCACCTGAGTTGCTTTTCATTATTGCACATTAATGATTTGGAAAATACCCATTTTACTAACAGGATGTCGGACTGTGCAATGCTAAGAGACGTAAAATGAGGTTTGAATTGATTTTTCTGCGTGTTCTGTGTTGTACTATATGCAGGAGTGTGGAAGCGCCTGTGGTGGAGTCATGAATGAAGTATCCCGTTTCTGAAGTAGAGTGATGGGAGCTATTTATAGTGAAATCCTGTGGGGTGTTTTCCAATGTGTGTTGTGCTAGTCTTACATTTGAGTCGATTAAAATTCATCCATCTGAAAAACTATAGATAATGGATGCTCATCGTCCTCTTCTCCACTTGTCTGTCAGCGCTTATGGCTAAGATAAGGAGTTACATTTGATTTCAGCATCGCTGCCAAACCTGGAGTGTCGAAATGATGAAGACAGGCTCACTGATGCAAGGCTCTGCCAGCAGCATCCCTCAAACAGATCACACGGGTCAGATAGTGCTCCAGCAAAAGGAAAGACCCCTTTCATGCTTTCTGAGCCTTGAAGGTGAATGCAGACTCTTAACACCTTCAGATTTTCATCAATGGTTTGATGAACACTTTTCTTTGTTGATTTTTTTTTAATTGAAATAGACAGTTGGGTGAAGTAAAAAGGGTTTAGCCTTTTTTAATAATTTTTTTTCAAAGGGGACATCAGATGCAAATTTCACTTTTTGATTTTCTGTATTAGCATATTTCTGCCCTAAGACAGTTGTACACTGTCCTCCATTTTCTCCGCACTTGATGTTTTGTAGTTGGATGTAAAAGTGAACATAAGAGTCTTCATTTGTCGATTTTTCTCAACCAATGAGAGCCACGAGGCCACACACAGTAGTTTTGGTTTTTTGATGGCAGCACACCACCGAACAGAGGGGTGGGGTGAGCAGTAGCTCATTATCATTTAAAGAGACATGCACCGAAACGGGTCACTGTGAACAGAGCTGTAAAAAGGGCGTTGTTTTACACAACCATTGAGGAATTTTAACCAAAATATGTTGCAGACATTTCATGAAGACCCAAAAGAATCATACCAACTTGTGGAAAAAGGGCATCCGATGTCCCCTTTAAAATTAAAATAAAATATATCTAACTATATATATTAATTTATTTTTTTAAGCTTTTTTTGCTCTACTATATTAGGATCAGCTGTGCCATTTAGCTACTATTTGTAGTTGTTTATTAGATCCTTGTTGTCACACCCATTGAAGCTTTACTATAGTTTTGGATCTGAGATCGAATAAATGTAGCTAAAGAGGATCTGAATAATGTAGCTAAAGAATGTTAAGGAGAGAAACAAGCCATTTTAATGTCGAAATGACAGAGAACTAGTTGATATTCCTATAACAAATGGGTCCTCAAAATTGTATCACCTCCTGCATATATATATATATAATATATATATATATATATAGATATTATAGTATATATATATATAAACAGAAAATAATGAAATTTGCCACTGCTTTTCTATTGCATTGGTGTGAGGTTGGTATCAAGCGAGGAACCTTTTTATTTTATTTTATGAGTAATGAAGCTAAAGAAAGATTAAGGATGTTAACTCCTGAGTTAAGTTGACCTGAGTCATTTTAATAAAGGAACTGACGAAGGAACTAATGATATTCCTGTACCAGAATGGCTCAGAATAGATCTTGGTTCTTATGTGTTCCCAAGTGTTATTTCAATGCACTTTAAAGGCCTTCTTTATGCAAAAAGTCCTAGACCACAAGGCAACTACCTATTTCATAGTTTAATCCATTTCTATGACATTAATGTATGTTTAACTGAAAATAGATTTCCTTTATCTCCTAGAGACAGGTACTCCACTCCCTTGGCACAGCATTTCAAGCCCTTTCAGACCGGAGAGAGGCAGGCACCTTGTAGCCATATGGGGCAGGAATGCAACTGAAGAGCCTCTTAATCTTCTCAACATGGATTGAATTTGAGGGCCTTGTTTTCAGACACAAAACCGGAGTCCAGCATGGCTTTCTGCATAGCTGTTGATGCTGTGCTTTTGGCTGCTGCTACTCAATGGGCTTCTTCAGTAAATGGAGGCAGGGGGAAGGGGAGAGAGTGGAAAAACCGGTTCTGACTGTCCTTAACCAGTGAGATGAGTGCATATACTGTAGATATTCCTCTCTTGCATTTGAGTGGGATTAAGACCAGCTATTGAATTGAGTTGCCTTTACAGAAGTGATTTGAGCGCTGCCAATAATTCAAAGCCACCTTTATCCTTGGCTAAACAGACCTTTCCAGGCCTAATAGCATTTTCCTGGCTTGTTTGTAGGGTTTGCCAACATTATTTATGTTGTGACAGCTCATTCAGCACCTAATGCCTTGCTGTCAATACAGTTACAATCCAGGGTTGCTGTTGTTCTGTTTGTGTTCTCCAGCGCAATTCTTTGATTATTTTTAACAGCCTTTTATCACGGTGCTCTTAGTGATTCTCAAACAGTATTTTTTATCGCATGCTCAGTCAGTCATTGTCCTGTTTTTTCTCCCACCATTTTAGCCCTGTTAGAGAGAAGGGTCTGTGAGAGAACCTTGACAGAATATTGTATTCATTCAATGTGATTCCAATATGAAGTCTTTCAGTTTAAATTGCACTGTGTAGTTTTAGTTTCATCTTACAAAGCTCATGGATATTGTTTTTAGTTCTGCTAGAACAAACTTTGGCAGATCTCATTGGCACATCTCGTATGCCTGTCGACTGCAGATGGCCAAGGTTTATGAAAGTTCCATGATCCATCTATATCATAACAAAGAACTGTTTTCTTTTGTCTATATAATTTCAGTCCATGATCTAAGCGAGTCCAAAATTGTATGCCATTGGATTTTGGCAGTGCTTCATGTCCGTGACCATCCCACTGAGTCGCCTGAAGCTTTTGGGAACATTCCAGCGATTAAGGCTCCTTCAGTAAACATTTACACTCCAGTCACTCTTAAATGCAGCCTCTGTGGTTGGACAAACATATTTCAAGTGGATCTCAGTCTCATTTTAGAGCCATGAAGACTGATATACTTCAACCTCTGGCTTGAGCTGTTTCCTCAGTGTCCCAGCCAACAATTTGCTGTATATGAAATGTTCACCATGGTGGAAGAGTTCAGGTAAGCTGCAGATCTACTGAGAATTTAGTAGATTCTCTAACTGATAAAAAATCAGTGTCTAGGAGGCTAGAAAAACAAAGGCAATCTTGTGTGCTCTGTCTTATCTCATTTAGCTGTATTGACTGTTGTTATGCTTGCCAACCAGCTAGCCACACACAGTCCCCATACTTTATACTTTAGAATTGAAAGTTTCTGCTTGAAGACAGGGTGTTATATTTTGTCAAATAATTTAAATAAAGGGGAATATAAGAATTTTTTGTGCATGTTTTTTATTTTTAAGTTTAACATGCAAAGACAACTATTTTGTCAGATGATTCAAAAATATTTTAATAGCTTTTTAATATAAAATTTTTTACATTAGTATTTTTTTGAAAAAATATATTTTCCTAAGTTTCACATGCAAAGAGTTCTTTTGTAAAAATATTTTTGTAAATCATTTTAAAAATATTTTTTAGATTTTAAATAACTTTCCAGGTTTAATATACCGAGACGGCCGTAAATGAGCCTTACATACATTTCAAAACATTGTTTGTTTGAGGATCTGACATATCAACTTTACTAAATTTTTAGACAGGTTATACACACGGTGGGAATAAACAAAACCTACTAATATTCAATAAAATCTTGATGTTTTATTTCATGATAAAAAAAATAATACAATACTGTAATCATAATTTAAACATGGTTCTTCTTTGCAGATTTTTGTGCTGTTACTTTTCTATACAATATGAGTTTTTGCCTGGTGGATGATGAAATGAGTGAAAAAAAATCTTGTGGACTTGCATTGAAGGAGGGACGTGAGACTTGGTCAACTCACTTTACTTAGACCTGTAAATTACAACCTAGCAACCCCCCAGAACACCTTAGCAACCACATTACAGTAGTAACTAAAAACATTTCAGAAAACGCTAGAGCCTGCATTAACTGTACCATAGCATTGGCAGTTTCAGCGCCGGCAAGCACCACACATTTTCTTGGAAAAAAGAAAAGTCAAAATCAAGTTATTTTTCTAATTTAGTTTAGTGCTTTTAGTGGCACAGAAATGACATACTTCACCTTTAATAAGTGCTACTCAGATCTGCCTGACCAACCTTAACCTGTGTTACCCAAGCATTGCACAGCTCCTGTGTTGCTATGGTGCTGTTACTATGACAGAGAGGGGTCTTTTCATGGCTGCTGGGCTGTGTGAAAGTCCTATGTTTAAAAGTGTCTAAGGTGTACAGAAGGACAGATGTTTGGAGAATGCTGGCACAGATTGAGACACGGTCTGGCCGACTGTGCCGCTCAGGACGTAACATCAACATAATCATGTCAATGCCAGTGCAATGATAGGGGATGGACAGGACTCACCCCACATGTCGCTGCCTGCCTCCTATCTGTCTCAGAGCAGGTGGACCTTTATGAGAAATCAGATTAGTTCTGCAGAGTTCACCACCCACAATCCCCACACATATGGTGCACATATAAGCACTGCCGATGCGTCTCGTTTGACTTAACTACCCAACGTGTCCCCACGTCAAGTGTTAAACATGAAGTAGTCTGTAACTTCTGTTACTTCGCACTTCAGCATGTCACATCTGCTGACATATAGGTTTCTTGTTTGTAAGTTCACATTAACTGTCCTGAAGAGAAAATAAGAGTGTGAGAAAAATAATACAAGAGGAAATGAGCTTGTATGGTGGAAGAGGAACTCTTTGGAGTTTTTTTGATTGAGGCTGCATTACTGTAAGACATGAGAAACGCTGAGTGAGAATGGTTTGAAGTGCTGTGTGTCTCACATTAGTCTGCAAGGTTATAGCAGCCTTCTTCACTTTGACCTCTTCAGTCTCTCATTTATAAAATCTTTTCTGTATCCTGTTCAGTGTATGATGTTGTGTCCAGAGCAGGTCAGAATTGTGTAGGCTGTACATTTCAAAGAAAATTAGAGAGAACCTCAGACCTGATTTGCACATAGATTGGATTGGTGGATTTAATTTGGACTACAGCTCATTCGGGTTAAAGCAATAGTTCAGCCAAAAATGAAAAAGTCTGTCATCATTTACACATCCTCATGCTATTTTAAAGCTGTATGAATTTTCAGATATTTTTTTTTTCATTTTTATTATGGCTTTAATACAATGCCAGTAAAATGTATATAAAATATACAATTATTTAATTTTGCAAAGCATGTCTTTGATGTAAAAGCATGTCTTTGTGATATCACACTTAGTGTTTTTCGCATAATGGATCTTCATACATGAAAAATATAGCTGTATTTATATTTTAAGAAGGGGGTCCCTTGCAACAAGATAATATTTATGGGTCATTGGCATCAAAAAGCTGAAAGCCTTTAATCTGCATCATTTATACTCTTTAGTTACTTTAATTTTATTCAGAAATAATGCATTAAATTGATTTAAAAAGGTGACAATACAGGCTTTTACATTTACAAAAATTCTGTTTAAAAATGCTGTGCTTTTGAACCTTTTGAAAAAAATGAATCACGGTTTCCACTAAAATATTGCCTTGGTTGATAATGAACTGCTTTTAACATAAGAAATGTTTCTGGAGCACTAAATGAGCATATTTGAATGATTTCTGAAGGATCGTGTGACACTGAAGACTGGAGTAATGACCACTGAAAATTCAGCTTTGCCATCACAGGAATAAATTACATTTAAAATATATCAAAATAGAAAGCAGTTATTTTAAACTGTAATAATATTTCACAATATTGCTGTTTGATCAAATACAGTAAATGCAGTCTTGTTGAGAGTACAACTTCTTTCTGCACTTTTCCAAACTTTTGAACAGTAGTGTGTGTTATAATATTTAGGCCTGTATTTGTATTTACTGCATTAAGTACCACAGTTCATTTAGGGCAGTGTGGAAGAGCGGTATAGCAGCCATTTCTGCCAAAACGTGTTGCAGATCCACCAGACTGCTCTTACCTCATTCACTATTTAAAAACGACGTGTCAGACAGATGCATTACTTATGATTAAACTCTCTAACTACCTTCCTGAATTAATCATCACATTTCAGAATCAACATAGACGTTCAAATCTAGCCTTAGCTCATCAAAGCTGTTCAAATGTTTGTTGTGACTATCCTTATAGTGAGTCATTTAGTTTATAATTTACACTCTCATTACAGTGAGATTAACTGACTTCCTCTTCAGCAGAGGTGGAGCTGAGTTCCAGGCAGTTAGGACAGGAAAGCTTTGAGAGCTCCTTAGCATTTCCTTCCTGGACTAATACAGTGCTCCAGTGCTTACAGTGCTTGTTATCAATGTTGAAAACAGTTCTGCTTAATATTTTTGTGGGAACTGTGATAAAGTTTTTTTTTCTGAATTCTTTGGTGAATAAAATGTTCAAAAGAACAGCCTTTATTTTTGAAATACAAATCTTTTGTAACAATAAAAAGTCTTTACTGTCAATGCAATGCATTCTTTCTGAATAAAAATATGAAATTCTTAAAAGAAAATCAATCTGATCTCAAACTCTCAAAAGAGTGTAAGCATATTATTTCTGCTTAGACTATTTTGGTTGAGTGTGTGGCAATTGATACTTAGTGCTACTGCTTTAAAAGCTCAGATTTGGCAGTTCATTAAAAGGAGAATCAGATGTTGGATGTTTTATTGTTACTTGGCAGATGAATGGAGAGGTGTTCAAGTGAAACTAAATAGTTTTGGCAGCTGTATGGTTGAACTGTTTGAGTCACACTTCCAGGAATCCAGCTGTAATTAGATGAAGCATGCTGGATATCTCTGGACATGACACAAACGTGGATGTATGCACAGATACACTCACACAAACAAGCCGTCTTTCTCAGTAATGCCACTTCCTTCCTGTAGTAATGAGGGTTTGATCTGGCCGGCTGTGGGCAGCTGTGATATCTCTTGGAGATCTACTTATCGGAACATCAGATAATGGCTGTTCTGACCCTAAAAATAATTCAAATCAAGTTGCTTGCACAACGAGTTTATCAAAGATATTTATTTTTTTCACGCAGACAGCATATTATGTCTAGACTATTAAGTCCCAATTAACAATTAAATGCTAAAATACAAAATACACTCTTAAAAATAAAGGTGCTTCACGATGCCATAGAATAACCTTTTTGTCTAAATGGTCCCATAAAGAACCTTTAACATCTGAAGAACCTTTCTGTTTCACAAAAGGTTCTTTGTGGCGAAAGAAGGTTCTTCAGATTATAAAAAGGTAAGAAAGAGATGGTTCTTTAAAGAACCTTTGACTGAATGGTTCTTTGTGGAACCAAAAATGGTTCTTCTATGGCATCGCTTGAAGAACCTTTTGAAGCACCTTTATTTTTAAGAGTGTATACTGTATATAAATTAGTAATTCAATCAGTTAATCTCATTTATTATTTTATTTAATTAAATATTTTCTTGTCTGACTGTAGGTTTATTCATTGACTCTTTTTTTCACACTTAATGACACTTAATTACTACATGAGAAAAAGCTCCATAAGATATTTAGCGATTGCACGACTAGACCAGCATAACTGGCCTGTCTCAGCTCAGATTTGGGTTTGTTTTTACAAAAATGATTGATGCCTCAGTGTAGACTGAGTCTCTTTGGCACATCCCAGGCTTGTTACAGAAATATTTGGTAGTTGTCCTGTAACTTCTGTGAGCTACGATCATTAAAACAATCATTTATTATGAAACTAGATAAAGTGATACTTTCATAAAGACTGTGTTTTGCAGGTCACGGTTTGTGCAACACTCGACAGAGACTCGTTGATTGTTATAAAAGCAAGTCACACACAATAATGCCCTTTGTTTTTGCGTAATGAAAGAGCACTCTTTCTCCATAGCGAGTAGGGGGAATGAATTAGCTACGCTTCAGCTATTGGTTTATTATCCACAAGGTCTTTTGTTGTGTGCCATTAATCTATGATTAGAAACCTAAACAGGCAATTAGGAGGCAATATTCTGGAAATCAAAATCCAATCTGCCACTGATCAAACACACCTTCGTAGTGGGCCGCTGAAATTGAATGGCAGTGGGCTGGAATACATTAGAACCAGGGGTGTGAAGTAATGAATTACAAATACTCGCATTACAGTAATTAAGTAGTTTTTATCAGTAATTGTACTTTTTTGAGTAAGTTTTCAAATTGTGTATTTTTTTACTTTTACTTGAGTAAATTTTACGTGATGTCCGGTACTTTTACGCTGCTGTTTTCCTCCGTTTGTGGTCGTTACATGCTTATTTTAATTTTATTTTTATCCATCAACGTGATTGGATAGATACTAATCGGTCTCGTGACTTTCGTGACTTTTCAAGCATCAATTCAGTCGCATCTTCCTCTAACTTAATATGTTAAGGTAAATTTCGGATTTCTGCTTACTAAATTAAAGATTTGTTTATAGGCTATGCTTGCCTATCTACACAGCCTGAAATTTGGTCTGAGGTTGTGGGTATTGCGTACAGTGTTAGCTCACACAAGTGCCACGTTCGGTAAATTCCCACTTATGAGACGAGCGTTCTTCTCTCTCGCTCTCTCTCTCTCTCTCTCTCAATCTCCTCCCGCATCTCCACTCTCTCTCTCTCTCTCGCATTCGTTCTGCAGCAGTCACTTGGATAAGTCTTTGTTGCTTGTGGAACTTGTTGACTTTTGATGAGTTTAAGCGCGCGATGCGTGCTGTGAAAAAGTGTTTGAAACACAAATTGACGACCAATCTGCACCTTATTGATGACCCGTGGCGTTAATATACTGCATCTGTGCCAGCGCGTGATGTAATAAAACTGCAGCTCATTAATAAACAAGGTTTTTTTTTAAATCCATTTTATAGACTACAATCTGCCTTCAATTAGCAAGTGCACTCACACTTTTTGTTCCATTCAGTTGTGGATGCTGCTGATTCACGAGACCGCCGCGGCTCAGCAAAGAGACATGTGTGTGTGGTCATGTGTGTTTGTGTGTTTGTGTGTTTTCTCTTTGAAACAGTTTCCCCCAAATACTTCGCTATTTAATGCATTTTTCCTTACAAATTGAATTATCAGCATAACAATTCGAGTAAATGTGTAAAAGGTATGGCATGATGTCATCCTTCTAGAACACTGTGCATTTATGTTATAATTGTAACATAAATGATCAAGTTTAGTTATTCTTATTTCTTTACTGCAAAACGCTAAAACTGCCACCGTTTTGGAGAGAAATGGGCTCTCATTTTAACCCATATCATGGTGTGTGATGTTGAACTATGAGTTTCTAATGGTGTTTTTATTTGCACTGTTCTAAACATTAATAGTTTATGTGCAACAACAGCATGCTGTCTCGGTGGCCTTACACATGATTTTAAATCTTTTTTTTTTCAAACTTTATGATTTAAATGTGGATGATTGTACTGAGAATAACTTTTATCTTTTCTTCAACTGAATACTGTTCCGTGCTGTTTTGATGTATTTTAAAAAGTTGGCAGTCAAAATTAAAACTGCGGGATGATAAATATTCTTCATTCTTTATGACAAATAAGATAACATGAATTACAAAATGTACAACGTTTTTAAAATATATAAATGGGTTGTACTTGAGGCGTTTATTATGATGAGGTTGGTATAAATCCACAGCTCAGTCACTCAATTGTCAGGAGTACTGTAAATAGCTACTCTTTTACTCTTACTAAGCAGTTTTTTTTGGAACAAGTACTTTTACTCTACTCGCAATACATTTTTTGGAAGTAATGGTACGTTTACTTGAGTATATTTTCAGGTACCTTTCCACCACTG
Source organism: Sinocyclocheilus anophthalmus (assembly GCA_018155175.1). Lineage (NCBI taxonomy): Eukaryota > Metazoa > Chordata > Actinopteri > Cypriniformes > Cyprinidae > Sinocyclocheilus > Sinocyclocheilus anophthalmus. Next base: position 116,236 of record JADLZN010008104.1, read on the forward strand.
ATTTAGCAACTAATGAGACGCAATCATCACTTTCGTTTTTATTCTCTTTTCTCTCTATTTGTTTCTCTTTATCCCAAGTGACAGTAAGACATTTATAACTAACTGCTTTTTTAAATTTCATTTAAGAAAACAATCATGTATATCTCTTCCATAAAACTAATAAGCAGCCAAGCACCAGATCATCATATTGCAGATTTCTTGAAGGAGCATGTGACACGGAAAGACTGAAGTAATGACTGAAGTATGAAAATTCAGCTTTTGCCATCACAGAAATAAATAACATTCTAAAATATATTAAAATAGAAAAAAGTAATTTAAAATTGTAATATTTCACAATATTCTTTATTACTGTATTTTTTATCAAATACATTTAGCCTTGGCGATAGAATTGTTTTCTCTATTTATTTATTACACTTTTTAAACAGTTTATTTCAGAGAGAGTAAGTTACACTGACTTTAAGTAATTTACATTTATCAATTTATTAAAAATAATCGTGTAATAAACAACATTGGTTTGCTGAAAAATACCTAAAATATCTTGTATCATAATATATAAGCAACAATAGCTGATGCTGTGGAGCTTTTCTCCTCCACTGCCTCCCAAAGCCCCAAGGATCAGATCCAGTTTCTTCATGTAGCTTGTGCTTTTAGGGCTCATATGGATCCTGAGAGAATATTGCTTACAGATGGGCCTTTCACATGAGGTATGAATATCCGCATCTCGGCAGCACATACAGGACCGGGTGGGTTTCTAATGGATCGTCCGGCTGCTCCTAGATTTCACAGCACCGTAACATGCAGATGGTTGATCACGCTCCCTGAATTCTTTCCTGAACACTTCAGCCGTGCACCGCATGCATACATGGAACAGCACTGCAATACATTAGTCAATGGGCCATTAAATGGCAGTTGCTTTTAGCATTTGTGAAGTGTAGTTCAGGTGCTGAGAGGCTCTTGACGAGCGTAAGTAATGTTTTAGCGATGAGATGTATGACTACAAGACCGGTTCACACACATTCGTTATAAATCTATGTATGTGGTGCATAAGGCTTCATAAATATAGAATCGTGAAAAATATAACCATCTTAAACGGGTCAAGGCAGAGCAGGATGGATTGCGTTGAGCCCAGAGCTCTGTGCGTATGCATCTCTCATGCACTGTGCCTTAAGTCACTGGATATATTACACAGCCTTTATCTGACTGCACAATACAAGCCATGCTGTAAATCAAGGGTTTCCATGACAGCATGTCCTTCCTTTTCCTGAAGCATGTGTTAGAGAGGCAGCTTGCTCACTGGAGTGGCCACTCACTCACACACATGCAATCAGAAAGTCTATCGCTGATTTAATCACTTCTGAGTGGCTGCGCATTAAGACAAGATAAGGATGTGATAGACAGAACATGTGAACTGAGCAATCACTCATCCCAGGCTGTTAAAGTGTCCGTGATGGCCCACCGTCGCTATCAAGCCCTCTGTGTGACTGTCTTTCAGGCAGGCTGGTCCCCAGGCCTGGTATTTGATCTGTTAACAGCTGGACCTTCAGTGGTAGAAGCAGCAAACATGTCAGGAGGAGCAAGTGTAGTGACCAAGGGGAAGTCAAACACGTGGCCACAGCCCGGAGACCCTGCATGAACTGATCTCTTGGCAAAGGCTCCCAGCGCCTCTCCCTGGAGAGACCACATTGCTGACTCGCAGCCAGAAAACAGTATTTGCGGTGCGTGCTGTTGTTGATGTACATCCATATGGGCTTTCGCCCTCCAAAACCCTGGATAGCAATAGCCTGAAGTTGCTTGACCCATTTCGTGCAGTGACACTGTGCATTACTCCCTCATTTTCACATTCAAACAACTCCCACAGGGCCATTGCTCCTTCTGTAGTCTTGGATTGCAGAGTGATTCTATCATTTTATTTATTTTATTTCTATATTAATGCATGGTAGGCTTCACATCACTTGAATTTCTATCGCGATTACAATTACGGATGCCACAATTATGTAATCATTCAAAGTGGAAATTAATCGTTCAGAGTCCACTTATGTTATTCTGCATGCTTAAGATATGTTTTTTTTTTTCTACATGTTATCTTAAGGGTTTTTTCCATTGTTTTAATTTTAGTTTTAGTATAACATTATAATACCATTCATATTTGTACTTTTTTTATTTAAAGAAGAAACCAATTGAATGTATAGTTCACATCTGAGGCTTAATACTACAGAAAAGCAATAAAAGTTTTTCAGTTAGTGTTTTCAGCTTGTTTATTTTCATGTAAAAATATGGCATGCAGTTGCATTAAACAATGGTATAAACATAATTCAATTTAAATTGTGATAATCATAATTAATAATGTCAATTACAGTTTAAAGGGAATAATTGACAATTGTGATTTTTTTTTTGTCATAATCGTGCAGCCCTAATACATGGTCAAATTATACATTTGTCTTTCTGTTTTAGATTAGCATAACAAGTGATTATCATGTTAGCATACGTTAACTTATTAGCCTGCTAATTTGAAAATCTGTTTTGATTATCTCTTTTGACCTAAATATTGCATATTTAGGTAGTTAGTTAATTAGTTGGTTCATTTATAAATATAAAATATAATTTTTTTTTGTTTATTTTAATTTTTTATTTAATGTTTTCTTTTAGCCTGCAATCCTGTAGTTTTTAACAGGCTTCACCGATAACAAACTCCTGTTTTTTGTTCTGGTACTATTGGAAGGGTTAGGTTTTTCTCATTTTTGTTTTTGTTTTGTTTTGTTGTTGTCCTGCTTCCTCCTTACTCTGTTACCAATTTATTAGGCAAACATAAGTGATAATACAGTCTGGCTTGTGTTGTCAGGGTTTGCATTCCAGAAGGGACGCTGACTGAGCTGAATTATATGAGTAAAAGTGTGAGAGTGTGGGCGACTGTGTGCTTTTTCAAGCCCCGCTGTAAAGCCACGCTGTGCCAGAAATCTTTCAGAAGGGTGTAACTTGGATACGTGACTAATTATTTCCAGATGTTCAAAATTACCATCGCAAAAATATTTTTCATCTAGCAAGTCTGGTGGGGGGTTAATGGAATCACGTAGATCATGTATTTTTATTCATTATGCAAACAAAGCTTGAAAACCTGTGCCAGACAAAAAGTTGTGATTCACTGAGTAAATACTTTTTTTAAGGTTCTTCACCATTTTTATTTTTTTGTCTTGACCTGGGAATCTGGAACAAAAGGGGTGGCCAAGGGAGCCTGTGGAAAGAGAGAATGGCGTCCCAAAGCTGTTGTTAGAGAAACGGATGCGGCCAAAGAGTGAGGAATGTCTAAAATGAGGCCCCCATGTTCCGAGACTATGAGAAGGATGGAGATTTGGCACTGGATCACTCAAGAGGACAAAGAGATTAGCAGAGCCATTACAGCCCACTAGCTTCTCTACCTCGCCTTTTCTCTTTCATCCCTCGTCCTTCCATCCCTTTTTTAGTTAAGTTTATCTGCCAGCCGTTGTCTCTAAATGCTTTTGACCATCCATTACTCACAGCTCTCTGTGGAATGCCATAGCCCGACCCCTCCTCCCGTCTTCCCGCATCATTCCACCCCACTGGGGCGCATTTATCCATTGGCTCAAGCTTGGCTGAACCAGAGCTGTTCCTGAGTGCACTTTGGCTTACGAGTCAGATTCAAGGCTTCAGCTGCTCTCTCGTCACTTATTGTGTCCCCTACAACCAATTACCCTCCTCCCTTTTACTTCTGCTCAACATCCCCAGGCAGTCATACGGAGGAGATCCGAGTGCGTTCTTTTCAGTTATTTGTTTTTCAAATTGTCTGATTTATTTGCTAAATTTTCCACAAATACAGCGCAGTGAAATGAAAGCCAATCCCTGCTCGCTGTCACATCCTGGCATGGCGGGTGTGACTCTCGGTCATGAAGATGGATGCGAAAAAATAGCAAGTTGATGGGGAAACTCATATGACCCAAGGTTAAACAAACGCTCTTGGCAGAGGGATTAATTGAGTAAGATCTTACAGATGATTGCTGTCGTGAGGTCTGACTGAAATCCTGTTAGCCAGAACGCTGCAGCCCAGGTGATGCATGGCAACTATAATGAACAAAGTGGAGGCACAAAAACTAATCTTCTCTGTATCTTTCTGACCTTCTCCAAAGTGATATTAAGTTAGTTGATGATGTTTCACACACTGTGCAAAAGGTTATGAAACTATTAATCAGACACAAATGAATCAAAGAAAATTTAAGACGTTTTTCATTGTGGAATGGAATGCTAGCTTACTGCTCAATTTAAACTCCCCAATTTGTCACAGCAAGTCTGCTCAGATTTCGCAGGAAATTGCGTAGTGTATGATGGGCACATACAGTAGTATGATATTGTCCAGTCAGAGGATATCAAACATGTTTGATATATGGAGTTGATTTTAGAACACATTGTTTTTATTTGTCATGTGTCTCCTAGCAACAAGGTGAATGGTCCTATGTGAGTTTTGTTGTGCTCAGAATTACTCGAAAGTCTGGTATTGTATGATGGACAGTTTTTCTTTGTAGCAATTTACAAAGTCAGCAAGCGTATGATGCCTAGTGTTTTAAAGGGGTCATGAACTGCATTATTTTATTATTTTATAATGTTCCCTGAGGTTCACTTATAATATAGTTAGTATGATTTTACATAAAAAAAACATCATAATTTGGAAGTAATAGACTATTTTTTTATCCTGTTTTTGAGCCTCTCGCAGAACGGTCTGTTTTTATAGGCGGGGCGCAAGTAAACGTCCACTGCTATGATTGGCTAACAGTTTCGCTTATTAAAATAACAGATGGATGTTGCTGTGACTTACTCTGAAAACAACATAGGTCATTTGGGTTAAAAACGTTTAAATACTCAGTATATATATCACACGGTCTGGATCAGACATTGCAATAGTGGTAAAATCACATTGGATCCACTCTAGTCAGACTCGCGCTGCCATCATCATTTACTTTCAGTCTCTCTGAAAAGCCTGCATCATACTGTCTTGTTTAAAAATGAATCTGTAGCAAAGTAAAGCAAACAAACAAACAGTGTTTCACTGACACGATCTAGAGCTCTTTGCTAATTTTACCCTTTGCTAATTTTTCTATAGTATTAAGCCTATAGGTGCAACGCGACTATAGATAACAGAACCCATTATTGGCGATTTTGTCTACACTGGATGTGACATGAATTGACACAACAAATCTCTGACAGTAAACTGATGTCCCACTCAGTGCTGTAGAAGCAGGCGTTGATCTTCTTCTGCGGAGGCAGTGTTTAGCCACACTATTACATCATAAATTGGCACATTCCACAACCTGTCGTTTTCTTTCTGTACTTGGTTTCAATAAAAGCTGTTTTTAAACAAACAAGAAATTTTTGAGTTTTGAAACTTACAGGATGTTTTTATAGTACATTGACCTGTTATATGTCAAAAGATCAAGGGAAATTTGATTTCTCAGTTCATGACCCCTTTAAAATATGTTCAGACAAAAAGCTTTGTAGTGTATTCCAGCCTTAAAGAAAATCAGACCCTGTGTCCAAATATGCCTCCCTGCTATATAGTAGGTGAAGAGGACATGAAATGAATAGTGTCTGAATTTGTGGTATTCATAAAACAGTGGAAGAAAAAGACCACAGATGACCATCAGTTCAAAATCACTCCCTCAGCTGTTGAAGAAATATCCTCACAGCAGTTTAGATTTCTAGTTTTCTGTAATTCACTGTCAAGGTAATATAATACAAAGTTTAATAAATGTACAAAGTGTTATAAATGTACATTGTTATATGAAAATATAAAAAGCGTTGCTAGATTTCCAATGTTAATGACTGTGGAAATGTGTCATCACAGTCTGGGAAAAAGGTCCATTAATTATGGTTCATTCATTTTTCAGGAAATGGAGATCTGAATACATTGCATTGTAGGACCCAATATTCCACACTGTAAAATCTGATTTGGCAAATGTTTTGTTATGTGGGGTATTATTTGGGTGTTACCACTCTTACTACTGCTGCAGTATATACTGTAGTATGCATTTTGAGTACAGTATGCACTTTTTCTGAATGCACACTGTCAGGATGTGCAAAAATTTTACTTTTAGCTTGTCACCAGGTGGCAGAACCCTTAAAGGTACATCTTATCTACCTAAAGGTTGCATATCAGTACCTAGATATTGAAATGCACCCTTTAAGAGTATGTAAGGTACACTGGTTTTGCCCCAGTGACAAGCTAAAGTTTTTGTAAATTTTTTCTCTTACCGTGTACCGTTATCTTTTGTATACTGTACATGCATATTAAATACTGCAGTAGTATTAAGAGTATCTCCAGTCCTAATATCTACTCTTTAAATTTTCAGATTATGCATAAGGTAAAAAAGGAAATAAAAATAAAAAAATTACACCTTTCGAGAAAAATTAGAAAGGCATTGGTTGGTGTTTGTATTTGAGGTGTGAAGCTTTGCAGACGGGTGGTCTTTTTATCCAGTGTGGATCAGTGACAGGCCTGATAGAAGACTGACTCCGCTATTCAGAAGCTTTTTAATTGCCAATCGTTTTTCTCATTTGACTATTTGTTCCAGCTCACCTTATCTTCTCCAGCTCTGTCTCAATTTGCCATTGTGGAAAACCGATGTTTATCTCACACACCCCCGCTTCACTCCTTGCCGGAAAAAAAGGATGAAATTAAAACCCACCTGGTATTTCTTTTGCGTAAGAAACCATGCTGTGCAATCATCAAACCCTCAATTATGTGCAGATTCGACACAAGAGGTTTTGAAACATGATATAACGATCATGAAAAGGCCTCTGTGTTTCTCATGTACAGAAACCCAAGGTGAACTGCAGTCTTGGTTTTTCTCTAACTTGTTTCCTTAACAAAGTCCTTGTTAACAATCGGTCTTTGGCATGTTGCTAAGGAACACTCAATTCTCCCACAGCATTGAATTTGTTCTCTAGGGCTGTACGAATAATTGCATTTGCGATATCGAGATATGAAAAAAAGCGATTTTTCAACCGCAGAGGCTGCGATTACACTCGGTCATGTGACACACGAGAGTAAAGAGATGTGTTCGACTTGAAGATCGATCGGTGTATGACATCAAAGTATGGCGAGAGAAAGCATAAGGAGACGTCAGCTCTGCAAAAAAGCAAAAAAAAAAAATTAATAAGCTCTCGCAGTACTTGACCACACCCATCGGTCTAAGTCAGCGGCTGCTGTCAAGTTCGAGCAACATCTTAAGCACCCAGGACATCAAACGAAACTGAAAGCATAACGAAACTGCGCTACTCGTTTGAGCTGCGCAGCTCTTCGAGTGTATAGCATGGTTTATACTCGCCGCGTCAGCAGGAGCGCTAAGGTGCGCACAGCAAAAATGATGCGCATATTGAGGAAACGATGGATGGTTTTCAAGCTAAAGTAAAGTAAAAGACCGCTTCTTTAACCAAAGGTGAACATGTTGGTATTCTTATGGGGGGAAAAAACATGCAAGCACTGTCACCAAAGGCAAGTTTAGTTTTACTTTTCTTTTTGTTTTCATTGCTTTATCTTTGCTGTTTCCCTCACAATTATTTATTGAGGCTCTCTATATTTATTTATTTATTTGATATTAATCAGTGTTTGCTAATAGTTCTGTAATTTATTAGTCTGTAATAAACGGCATGTGGGTGTGTGCCATGCCTCATCTTATTAGTTTTTGTTATTAAACGTTTTGTAAGCTAGCTTGTCATTGTATCTTACTGTTTTATTGTTGTTATGCTTTTTAATTAAGGATAACAATAAATCCATCTTTTTTTGTTTTAGTCTTAAAAAGTGAAAGGTATAGACAATTCTTTTTTTTGTGAAATGTGACAAGATCACAAATTCAAAAGTGAAAGCATCCGAAGCACGCGGCTTAACACAGCAAAAGAGGATCTCCCGTTAACAAAATACAAATCACAAATAATACTGATGAAAAACAAGGGGTTGAATGTTAACGGGGTCTCTCTTTTCGTTGCGGCATATAACATATACAACCTATGGTAAAAGTTAATCAGCATGCAGTGATTAATCCTATGTTGTAGCAAAAAAAAAAAATTCAGTAGCGACCCTAAATCATGTGCTCATACGACGCCGACAGAGAAAAGTAGTCGCAACCGAGCGACGTCAGTGGTAAGAATGAGTTCTGGGAGACCTGAACTTATCTTCAGGGCAGAGCATGTTATGGTGCAATCTTCATTAGCTGATATACTTCAACGCTTGAAGATAGATTACATGGGTACGGTAATTATTCTTTTTTAAATAATCTCTGCAAAATTTTCAACAATTCTGTGTTTTTCTGTCATATGGGGTGCTGTGTGTACATTAATGATGAAAAAAAATTAACTTAAATGATTTTAGCAAATGGCTTCAATATAACAGAGTGAAAAATTTAAGTACTGAATACTTTCCGTACCCACTGTATAGAATAAGGTGAATATATATACTTCTTATTAATTTAAGGAGTCTGTCTAAAGTTAATCAATGTTTAAAGTGCAGTCGTCTTCAACCTCTCATGTTTACATATGTTTATTACATTGACTTTGAATTATCTAAAGTAGTGTGGTAAAGCAACAGCTTTGTTTTTATATTTCTGCAATCTACTTTAGTTTGTGTGATTTTGTTACTGACTTTCATATTAATGTTTACATCAGGCTTATTTGTTAGTGCTTTATGTTGTCATAATTATTAGCCTACATGCTTACAAGGCTGGAAGATGGCTTCATCAAATCAGTCAATATATTACTGTGATTGTAGTTGTTAAATAAAATGTCATTCATATCAATTCATGCAACACCTAATTTCATCGCAGCATATAGACCTGGCCTACAGAAAAGAACATTTAAGTTTAATCTATCTAATATTGTGTTGATCATACTATACAATGATTTATAGCTTGTCTTTGTTGAAAAATAATACAGAACATAAAGAGCTTTAAAAAATAATTGCATATTAAAAATGCAGCAAATCGCAATTAGATTTTTTCCAAAATCGTTCAGCCCTACTGTTCTCAATGCTCTGAGACTCTCACATGTTGAAGCGTTCACTACATGCATAACAGAAAGAAGTGTAAAGAAACCTGTGATTAATGTATTAGACATGCCCCAGATGTTTATAATTATTGTCAGTCTACTGTCTTTCTCCAGAAGAAAGGAATTATAGGTGTTCCTTTCTCGTTAAAAAGAGGCTCATTTTCTAAAGCCCGTTGGGTTACCCAGAAACTCCTCTCTCAATTATGCAAGACATGCTATGCAAGCGCAGGCGCATAAAGGTAGGTTCAGGAGTTCACCTTTTTGACTTAAACTCTGTTCTTCTGAGCTTCTGAACTCTGTAGTTCCTACAAAGTGATTGTTTACCTCTCTGAAGCTGCTCCCAAGAGTATCCTCCTTCGAGCAGACAGTTTTGGGGGACGACCTTTTTTAGACAGCGCCTAGCTGTTTTGATGTCCCCAGAGACATCATAGCTATTTTCTTTACTCTTTTCTTTAATTTTTACATGTTTGCCTTCAACAACTTTGGATTTTATTTTAGTTCTCACTGCTTTCTCACTGTCTGAAAATGTATACCTTTATGTTTTTTTTTATCTAGTAAATATTAATATTAATGATTTACCGATAACGGACAATTACAAGAGTTTTATAAAATTATTACAAAATCATGAGTTTAAAAAATATCACTGAGAACTCAATTTCAGTGTTTGTAATTACATACAAAGAAAAGGTTAGCACTCTATTTTGCTCCTTGAGGCTGACAATAAATGTCCATGAAGAGCAGCCAACATACTGTATGTGGGGAACCAAGACCCAGTTTCAATTCTTCTTAACATAATGTCATTAGAAACAGATATTTTCAGTGTTCTTTTCTCATGTTATGCCATGATTCCCATTTAAAAATCCATGCTGAAAAGAGGCATATTTATCTGTGCTTTCACAGGGGTGCTAATAAGATCTTTAAAAGTCTCTCATTACTTTCTCATATTGAATTCTACTCAAGTCTGCTTCTGGGCTGTCAGAAAGTTAATCAAAGCTTTGTTTCTGTGAGGTACGCCTGCATAATCCATGTGGCACTCAGCTATTAGGAGCGAACCACTTCGGTTGAGATGTTTTTATCCTCATCAATCATCGTTTTCAATCAATTCATGTACTGACATTCCTGTCTTAGGCCAATTAATGGAACAGTTAAAACCTAATCACTCCAGAAGGGAGAAAAAGTTTCTTTTGTTTTGACTTCAGTTTCTCTTAGAAGAATATAGTTCTGAGGTTGAACAGGCAGCCGCTCAAACTGCCAGCGCAGATAAAAGATACTGACACATGAAAGGCTTGAAGTCAATGATTAGCGAGATGGGCTACGGATCAATTTGGCCTGGTGCAGACTTTGAAGCCTTCCGCTACGCTAATCAATGAAAAACTGCCTGCTCGTTAATGCATTCAAAGATGGATGGAAAACAAATGGCTACCTCTGGCATCATCCCTCATCGGCCCTCCTGTGGCCTCTGCCAACGCACGCACGCACGCACAACGCACAGTCCTCCACAGACTGATTGTAGTGTTTGCTGTTGTTTCTCTGTGTGTCATGTAGTGTTTTTACAGTCGCCTCAACCACATTTGCTTCATATTTTCATTTACAAGTACTATAGCTTGTTTGTTGTTTATTTACCATCTTGCTTGATGACATGAGGTCTCAAGAGCTTTCTTTTTTTTCTCTCTCTCTCTTAAGCAGACACATTGAGCCTTCTTATATTATTGTACCCTGAAGATTCAACACTCCAGAGTGTTCAATATAATTCTAATTTTTGTAGTAGTTTTTGTATGTGTGCATAGATGCAGTATGTGTGTGTGTGTATATTGTTGTGCTCATAATTATTCATACCCTTGATAAATATGATCAAAGAAAGCTGTGAAAATAAATCTGTATTATCATTCTTTACATATTTTATTTTACAAATGTACTAAAATCTAACCGTTTTTCATTGGGGAATAAGAATTTAAAATGGGAGAGAAATCTCATTTAGGGCTGTGATGGTGGCAGATTTTTACCACCCACCGCGGGGGGGGTGGTAAGACCACTAAACTACCCGGCTGGTGGCGTGGTGTTGATATATATATATATCAACACGGCGCGACATGAATACTATAGAACTCATTATAATCAGTGATGCTGTCTACACTGGATGCACCGCGACATGACAAATCCCCACAGTAACCTGCCCTCTTTCTATTTATATTTTTACTGACAACAGAGTTCAAAATATCTTTGTATAGATCGCAACCTGTTGCGAAGCGGCGGTGTCGTGTCCGGTGTAGACACGATTCACTGTTCAGCCGCCAAGCAAGTGGGCGCATTAACTCCTCGTCTGCACGCACTCTCTTTGAAATAGGAATCATTGCCACATTTCTTGTTAACATCTACCATTTATCGCCGTCTCGTTTGTATTTGGCCAGTTTGGAGAAGGCCTCACCAAACCTGACCAGCCAGGCGTTTGCGATCACAGGAACTTGACACTTGTACAAACGCGGATGGGTGACCTGAATGGAGATGGCTCCAGATCGGCGATATATTATTTGGTTTCCAACAACGTCCATCGCTCAACATGAAATTAATTTGCTAAATGTAGAATAAACTGTATTTTCCTGCGCTCAAACATGCCAGTCTAAAGGATCAAATGTCGTGTATGGCGTTTGAGGTAATTTGTGAAATAACATAAGACTTATAGTCTAAATAAAACAATTGAGCAACTGACCACGGCGGTGACGCGTTTGTGACGGCGACCGTCTCACACCTAATCTCATTATGAAATAAATGTTTCCTTTTCTCCTTGAATACACATTGGCACAATTTAATCAAAAAATCAACCAACAATATTAATCATCCAAGTTGAGCCTTTTTGCAGACCCGTCCGTTTGTCCAAGCAGAAACAATTCTGAGTCTCTTCATTACCCCTTCCATAATTTTTTTGTCATGTCCGCTGTGATTTGAATCACCCTTCCCTTCGCTTTTTTGGGCTGTGTAATCGTCTGCATGTTGTTGAACACATGGGGGTTTGTTTTGTCGTTCACCATGCTACTCTCTTGGCGTTCCTCCCTCCCTCTCTTTACCACCCTAACTGCTCGTTTATTGGTTTATTTCCGCTCACCTGAATGCAATGTTGCGTTTTTAATCTCCCTGCTCTATTTATTTTCCCTCTTTGTGTGTCGTCCCTTGCGAGGTCGTTGTTCGCCAGTTCGCCAACCCTCAGCCATCTGTTCTGGTCCTTTTCTAGTCTTTGTCTTCCTTGCTCCTGTCAGCTCTTCTCCTCTTCAGGTTGTTCTGTTTGGTTACTTTCCATTCTGTTTTTTTTTTTTATTTTTTGTTTCTCTTTATTTTTTTCTCCTGCCCGTTTTCCTAGACCGTCCGCGTCCTTCATCCCCGCAGAAGTTTTTCGCCCCGCTTGGACGCCGGCTCTCTCGCCTCTTCCTCCCCTCTCCACTCTCGAATCCCTCATGCGGCCGCGCCGTTGAGCGCCCTCTGCCGGGTGTTTTTGCAAGAGTTTTTGTTGCTCAGTTTTTCTGTTGGACTATTTTTTCCTAACGCCCTGGCTTTTTGTTATTTATTTCAAGGAACTGCCCTCTTGGTTTGGACTTATTATAAATAAACTGTTTTCGCTGAAGCCTGCATCTGTGTCCGTGTGGTGTGCGTGACAGAACGATCTAGCCAGAATGGACACAGCAGGCCCAGATCCTGTCAGAACCGCGGTCACCCAGCAGGGAGCTCTTTTGGGCCAGCATGAAGCCAGACTGACCAACACCACAAGGGAGGTGGAGTTTCTGGCTAACCAAGTAGCTGAGCTTACCACTCACATTCAAGGGCTGCAGCGAGAAGCTGCCCAGGGTGGCCCAGTTCATCCTTTTCCTCGTCATGAGCCTGAGCCCCGATGCAACAATCCACCGCCTTATGATGGAGATCCCAACTCCTGCCGGGCTTTCTTGTCCCAGTGTTCTATGGTGTTTGCCCTACAGCCACGCACTTATGCAATTGAGGAATCTAAAGTGGCCTTCGTACTGACGCTCCTAACGGGGAAGGCTCGAGACTGGGGAACGTCCGTCTGGGAGACTCAAGCCCCCTGTTGTGCCTCATTTGAGGATTTCCGTCAGGAGATGGTGAGGCTGTTTGACCGCTCTGCCAGGGGTCAGGAAGCAGCCGACCAACTAGCACGGCTTCGTCAGGGGGGTCGCTCAGTGACAGAATATGCCGTCCAATTCAAGACCCTGGCAGCTTCCTGTGACTGGAATGAAGGGGCCTGCCGATCCATGTTCCGGGCAGGATTGGAGGATGACATTCAGGATGAGCTGGCCACCCATGACTTGCCGCATGATTTTGACGACCTGATCACCATGGCATTACGGATCGAGGGTCGCCTTCGCCGTCGTCGTCAGCGCCTGGCAGTTCGTCCGCCCTGGAGGGCGGAGGAGTTGTCTCCGGTTTCCCCCACAGACTTCCTGAACACCGCTTCCATTGAGCCGGAGCCTATGCAGGTGGGGCGCCTTCGCCTCACTCCCCAACAGAATCCGCAACGCTTGCCCTAGGGCTTGTGCCTGTACTGGGCAAGCCTGGTCACTTCGCAGCAGGATCCTTTAAAAGCCCAAAAAAAAAAAAAAAAAAAAAAAAGGCCGACCAAGTAAAGAGTGGGATCCTGGTGACGCTACCCCTTTATTTGATTCCCCCGTCTCGTACTAAAACTCACACATCCTATCAACCTGTTTCACATACATAAAAACATCACATCAAAATTGGAATAGACTTTTCTAACCTCCTGCTCGGAACAACCAAAAAACAAAACACTGATTGATTCAGGAGCCGAGGGCAACTTTATGGATAGCTCTCTAGCCACCCAGTGGGGAATTCCTGCCATCCCTCTTCCTGAACCTATTCCTGCCCGTTCCCTGAATGGCACTTTAATCACCACTGTCTCCTATGCTACCCCTCCTGTCAACCTTATTGTCTCCGGCAATCACCGTGAGGTGACCACGCTGTACCTTCTTGAATCCCCGAGTGCTCCCATAGTGTTGGGGCACCCGTGGTTGGTGCAGCATGGCCCTCACATGGATTGGTCTAGCAACATCAACTCCCGTCTTGTCATGGAGCATTTTTGTCTTTCATCTGCTGGGTGCTGCCAAAAAAAAAAAAAAGAAACACAAAACCCAAAAAACAAAAAAACACAAACAAAAAATCTTTTTCCTGTGTCTGTGGTGCCATGTCCTTGCACGTGGAGGCGCTGATTTGACCGGCGTCCGCCGCAGAGTACTACGACCTGCGCCAAGTGTTCAGCAAGTCCCGGGCCACCTCCTTACCTCCGCATCGCCCATATGATTGTGCCATCGAGCTCCTCCCAGGCACTTCTCCGCCTAAGGGTCACTTGTTTTCCCTTTCCGGTCCTGAAAGAGAGGCCATGGACAAGTATATTAACGAATCCCTCAAAGCCAGTCTCATCTGACCCTCTTCATCTCCCGCAGGTGCTGGGTTCTTCTTCGTCAAGAAGAAGGACGGCTCCCTGCGTCCATGTATAGATTATCGAAGCCTGAACGACATCACTATAAAGAACACCCTTGCCTCTTATGTCGTCTGCCTTCGAGCTTTTGCAGGGAGCCAGGGTCTTCACCAAGCTTGACCTCCGGAATGCCTATCACCTGATTCGCATACGAGAGGGGGATGAGTGGAAGACAGCTTTCAACACACCCACGGGACACTTTGAGTACCGGGTCCTACCGTTTGGTCTGACCAATGCCCCAGCTGTCTTCCAGGCCCTGGTTAACGATGTGTTGAGAGACATGGTTAATCGCTTTGTCTTTGTGTATCTTGACGATATCTTGATATTTTCGCCATCTCCGCAGGTACTCACCCAGCATGTCCGCCAGGTGCTACAATGGCTGCTGGAGAACCAGCTTTATGTCAAGGCGGAGAAGTGTGTCTTCCATGCCCAGTCATTTCCGTTCTTGGGTATCATCATTTCTGTGGAAGAGATCAAAGGGAACCTCTGTAAGGTAAGGGCCGTTGTCGAGTGGCCAGCTCCTGACTCTCGTAAGGCTCTGCAGCGGTTCCTGGGGTTTGCCAACTTTTATCGGCGTTTCATCCGAAACTTTGGTCAGATTGCTGCACCCTTAACGGCACTCACCTCTCCCAAGGTACCGTTCAAATGGAATGTTGATGCACAGGAGGCCTTTGATAAATTGAAGTCCCGGTTTATCTCTGCTCCTGTCTTGTCTATTCCAGACCCTGAACCTCAATTCATTGTTGAGGTGGATGCCTCTGTCGGATTAGGCGCGGTCCTATCACAGCGGTCGCACCAGGATGGGAAGGTGCATCCCTGTGCTTTCTTCTCCCACCGCCTAAGTCCCCCAGAACGGAATTACGACATAGGTAATCGGGAGTTGCTGGCGGTCAGGCTGGCTTTGGGTGAGTGGCGTCACTGGTTGGAGGGGGCAGCTCAGCCCTTTCTGGTCTGGACGGACCATAAGAACCTTGAATATGTCCGTTCAGCCAGGAGGCTGAGCTCTCGACAGGCTCGCTGGGCCCTCTTCTTTGGCCGATTTAATTTCACCCTGTCTTTCAGGCCCGGGTCCAAAAATGTCAAGCCCGATGCTCTTTCTCGTCTGTTCGAGGTCCCCGGGGAGGAGGAATCAGTTGACACCATTTTGCCCAAGGAGGTGGTGGTGGGATCCCTCTCCTGGGGCATCGAAAGACGAGTAGAGGAGGCGTTACTTAAAAGCCCAGGGCCTAGGGGGGTTCCGGCGGGCAGTCTGTTTGTTCCTTCTGAACTACGATCCGAAGTAATCCAGTGGGGTCACTCATCCAGGCTAGTCTGTCACCCAGGAGTCCGGAGGTCGCTGGGTGCCATCCGTCAGCGATTTTGGTGGCCGTCCATGGCCAAGGATGTCAGGCAGTTCGTGGCTGCCTGCTCGGTGTGCGCTCGGAACAAGACTTCCAATGCGCCTCCCGTTGGTCTGCTCCGCCCTTTGCCCACCCCTTCTCGCCCCTGGTCACACTTGGCCCTTGATTTTGTCACTGGCCTCCCGGACTCTAAGGGCAACACCGTCATTCTCACGGTGGTGGACCGTTTCTCCAAGGCGGCCCATTTCATCCCCCTTCCCAAGCTCCCCTCAGCCAAGGAGACTGCGCAGGTGGTGGTTGATCACGTATTCCGGATTCATGGTCTTCCGGTCAACGTGGTTTCCGATAGGGGTCCCCAGTTTGTCTCCCGGTTTTGGAGGGAATTCTGTCGGCAGATCGGGGCCTCTACGAGTCTGTCTTCAGGATTCCATCCCCAGACCAACGGGCAGTCTGAGCGGGCAAACCAGGATTTAGAGCGCGCTCTCCGCTGCCTGGCATCCCACAATCCGAGCTCCTGGTGCCAACAGCTGTCCTGGGTAGAGTACGCCCATAATTCCCTTCCGGCCTCTGCCACAGGTATGTCCCCGTTCCAGTGTTCTGTAGGTTATCAACCCCCCTTGTTTCCCACACAGGAACCCGAAGCTGCGGTTCCGTCTGCCTTGGCTTTCGTCCGACGGTGTCGACGCACCTGGAAGACGGCTAAGGTGGCCTTGGCCCAGGCGAATAGGCGGACCAAAGCAGCGGCAGATCGTCACCGGACTCCTGCCCCCCGTTATATGTATGGTCAAAGGGTATGGCTCTCCACCAAGGACCTGCCTCTCAGGGTAGCCTCACGCAAGCTGGCACCCAGGTTCATTGGCCCATACCGNAATGAATCCCTCAAAGCCGGTCTCATCCGACCCTCTTCATCTCCCGCAGGTGCTGGGTTCTTCTTCGTCAAGAAGAAGGACGGCTCCCTGCGTCCATGTATAGATTATCGAAGCCTGAACGACATCACTATAAAAAACAGGTACCCCTTGCCTCTCATGTCGTCTGCCTTCGAGCTTTTGCAGGGAGCCAGGGTCTTCACCAAGCTTGACCTCCGGAATGCCTATCACCTGATTCGCATACGTGAGGGGGATGAGTGGAAGACAGCTTTCAACACACCCATGGGACACTTTGAGTACCGGGTCCTACCGTTTGGTCTGACCAATGCCTCAGCTGTCTTCCAGGCCCTGGTTAACGACGTGTTGAGAGACACGGTGAATCGCTTTGTCTTCGTGTATCTTGACGATATCTTGATATTTTCGCCGTCTCCGCAGGTACACACTCAGCATGTTCGCCAGGTGCTACAACGGCTGCTGGAGAACCAGCTTTATGTCAAAGCGGAGAAGTGCGTCTTCCATGCCCAGTCGGTTCCGTTCTTGGGGTTCATTATTTCTGCGGGAGAGATCAAAGCAGACCCCTGTAAGGTAAGGGCCATTGCCGAGTGGCCAGCTCCTGACTCTCGTAAGGCTCTGCAGTGGTTCCTGGGGTTTGCCAACTTTTATCGTCGTTTCATCCGCAACTTTGGTCAGATTGCTGCACCCTTAACGGCACACACCTCTCCCAAGGTACCGTTCAAATGGAATGATGTTGCACAGGAGGCCTTTGCTAAATTAAAGTCCCAGTTTATCTCTGCTCCTGTCTTGTCTATTCCAGACCCTGAACGTCAATTCATTGTTGAGGTGGATGCCACCGATGTCGGAGTAGGCGCGGTCCTATCACAGCGGTCACCTCAGGATGGGAAGGTGCACCCCTGTGCCTTCTTCTCCCACCGCCTAAGTCCCCAGAACGGAATTACGACATAGGTAATCGGAAGTTGTTGGCGGTCAGGCTGGCTTTGGGGGAGTGGCGTTACTGGTTGGAGGGGGCAGCTCAGCCCTTTCTGGTCTGGACGGACCATAAGAACCTCGAATATGTCCTTTCAGCCAGGAGGCTGAGCTCTCGAACGGCTCGCTGGGACATTTCTTGGCCGATTTTAATTTCACCTGTCTTTCAGGGCGGGTCCAAAAAATGTCAAGCCGATGCTCTTTCTCGTCTGTTAGGGAGGTCACGGGGAGGAGGACTAATCAGTTGCACATTTTGCCCAAGGGGAGGTGGTGGTTGGGTATACCTCTCCTGCCGGGCATCAGAAAGGAAGTTGCTTTACCAGCATGCCGGCGTACGTAAAGCAGGGGCTTTCTAGGGGGGATTCCGGCGGGCGGTCGTTTGTTCCTTCTGAAACTACGATCCGAAAGTACCCCCACGGATTCTATGCCTGTGGGGGGCCGATTATAAGACGGCGAGCTAAGTCGCACAGGGTCGCAGTATGGTCAGGCAGGTTCGTCGGGCTGCCCCTGCTGGTGTGCGCTCGGAAATCACGCCTTCACTGCGCCCACCCACGTCTGGTCTGCTCCGCCCTTTGCAGAGTCTAGCGTCTCCCTTCGCCCTTCGGTCAACTTGGCCTGATTTTGGCATGGGCTCTACGGGTAGCTAGCTACCCCCCAACGTAGGGGAAACAACACGTCGATTCTCCGGTGGTGGGACGTTTCTCCATAAGGCACGGCCATTGCCGATTCTTACACGAGCGTTGCAAGACTAACCAAGCACCAAGGTAACACAGGAGATGCCAAGTCAGGAATTGAATTGAAGTTGCAATCACGTATGTACCGGATTCATTGGGTCTTCCGCGGTCAACGTGGTGTCCGTAGGGGTCCCCAGTTGTCAGAAGCGGCCTGAGCGTCAGAGGTGTTTTAGTGATCGAGAGGCGTATAGGTTCGTCGGACGATGGGCAAATATATAACGACGCTCTGTCTTCAGGGCATGCCGACGAAATCCAGACCAACGGGCAGTTGCCACAGGATTTAGAGCGTCGCTCTCGCGCATGGCAGTCCCACCCAATCCGAGCTACTGGGCCATAAAAAACACAGCGTCATGGGTAGAGGTACGCCCATAATTCCCTTCGGCTTATGGCCACAGGTATGTCCAGTCCCAGTGTTCTGTAGGTTAATCAACCACCTTCTCGTTTCCACACAGGAACCGAGCTCGGTGCCGTCTGCCTTGGCTCGTCGACGGTGGAGACGCACCTGGAAGGACGGCAAGGGGGACTTGGCCAGGCGAATATGCGGACCCAGGCAGCGGGTCAGATCGTCACGGAATTATGCCCCCCGTTTATGTATGGTCAAAGGGTATGGTCTCCCCCAACCAAGGACTTGCCTTCCGGGTAGCTCACAGCAAGCTGGGAACCCCCAGTCTCATTGGCCCTATTGGATCACAAGGTCCTGGAGGTACGCAGAGTGCGGCTCAAAGCTTCCTACCATGCTGGTCGGGGCACCATTTTTCCTGTGTTTCTGTTCAAGCGGTGAAACTGTGTTGTCCATTCCCCCTCTTGTTACCCTCTGCCAAACCCAATCCCCCGTTGTGGATGGCTCAACCCGGTCCCCTATACCCGGGCAGGAGGTTGCTGGATGTACAGGACTAGGGGTCGGGCTTGCAACTATCATTGGGAGGGAAGGCTCATGGTCGGAGGAGAGGAGCTGGATTCCAGAAGGGAACATTGGGGATTGGACGCTGGTCGAGGACTTCGTCGGCGACGATGGTAGACCATCTGCGGCGCCATGGTGGAGTAGTCGAGGGGGGGGACTCTCAGGTCCTCGTCTGATCACCCTGTCTTAGGTTTTTGGGATGTGTATCTGCTCTGCAGTGTGAACCATCCACCTGGTGTTTCTGTTTTGTGATCGTTTCACCATGGACTCTTCTGTGGCGTCTCCCTCCCTCTCGTTACAACCACTAACTGGCGGCGCTCGTTTATTATTGTTTGATTTCGCTCACCTGAATTCAATGTTCTGTTTGTCTCCTGTTCTATTTATTTCCCCTCTTGTGTGTTGTCCAGTGCTAGATCGTTGTTCGCCAGTTTGCCAACACTCAGCCATCTGGTCTGGTCCTGTCTAGTCTTGTCTGTCCGCGCCATTGTCGGCTTCCTGTCAGGTTGTGGTTACTTCCATTCGTTTTGTTTTTTTTTTGTTTCTCTCTATTTTTTCTCCTGCCCCGTTTCCTAGACCGGGCGCCTGCATCCCCGCAGAAGTTTTTCGCCCCGCTTAGACGCCGGCTCTCTCGCCTCTTCCTCCCCTCTCCACTCTCGAATCCCTCATGCGGCCGCGCCGTTGAGCGCCCTCTGCCGGGTGTTTTTTGCAAGGACGTTTTTGTTTGCTCATAAGTGTTGTTTTTGGTTCTGTGCGGCGAAAGATGTCATCGAAGTGTCCTAACGGCGTTTTGTATTTTATTTCAAGGTACTGCCCTTGGTTTGGACTTATTATAAAATAAAACGGTTTTCGCTGAAGTCCATGCCATCTGTGTCCGTGTAGGTGTGCACGTGGGACAGAGTAAGAGTTTGGATGGACCCCTCCCACTGTGAATGGTGAGGCGTGTGAAACTAATGTAAACGGCAATTTTTGGAAAACCTTACAGTTTGTGTGCATATGCCATCCTGCCGGCCACTGCACAGGACTGCATCAGGTAGTGATGGTTTGTAAAGGACCAGGTTTTTCTTTAGGTGTTTTCAAGTCCGTACTTTAATTCTCAAGGTTTCTGGGGACAAACACAAAACCACACAAAAGTTGTGCGTAATGAAACACCATGTCTTGTAGTCATATATTGTTTTGATTTCCACACCAAATTATAAGACTTCAAATCTGAAACATTTACTTAAGCTAAACTTAAATATTAAAATAGTTTTCTTAGAATATTTGTTGAATGAAGTATTTTTTCCTTCACTCTTTGATGTTTAGATAGTTTTACTAGAAGACAAAACAAAAACTACTTATTAAAATGAAAGTTATTTTTGTGTTTTATCATAGATTAAAATTGTATTTTAATTCAAATAAAATAAAATATTATTTCACTCCATATCAGCAGCAAAGGCTATTTTCACAACAAACTCATAAGTTACAAATAAAAAAATCAAAATGACAATAAAACAGCAATTTGACAATATTTTTCTTACAACAATATAAAAAGTATAGCAACTATATGCTTTTGGTTTTGATATTTAAGAGAATATTACAGAAGACAACTTTTTGAAATGAAACAATGAAATTTCTGAATGAAGTTGTAGCCTAATTTAATTAAAGCAGGACATTCCAATAAAATAAGCTTTTTAGTCTATGAAGCCGTAGAGAAATCAAATACTTCACCTTTTAATACATTCATATAAGTCTTGAAGGACCAGTTTGACATTGTTTACAATGTTTGATCATGTCTGTCCGTCTATTCATTTATTTATTTATTTAACTCAATATCAGCAAGAAATACATTTTTCTTGGCAAGCTCAATAGTAGAAATGTAAATAATTGAAATAATAGTAAACATTTTAAATGAAAATAATCATAAGTAAAAAAAAAAATCTAAACAACATAAAAATTTAATTTTTTCCCCTTTCAACAACTTGACAGTTATAGCAATTACATGCTCTTTCAGTTTGATATTTGAGAGAATATCTGAGGTATTTGTTTATACTGTGTATTTTCAAATGAAAACAATAGAAAGACCTTTCATTTCGTGGTATAAAATATATTAATAAACAAATGCAGTCAGTGACATCGTAGGTCAGGTGCACTGCACAGAGATCAACAGATGCCAAACACACCGAGTGCAAGAAAGACATAAAAACATAATTTTCCATAGTGTGAGTGTGAGAAGTGGAGCCTAATGAGTCAAAAACAAAGCACATGTCCACATTAATTACCATACTGCCTTTGTGCTGAGATCTGAAGAGATGAGAACACCACACTGCTCTCGCTTTATTCCTCCGTCCCATCATCCCGTCAGGCCAGCACCTCTCCGCACGAGAGCGTTCATCAGCACTTTCCAGCCCCTGGAGGAAAAGGACACATTTCAAACAAACAATCCCGAAACAAGCCAGTGTCATCAGCAGAAAAAAAGCACCAAAGAAATGAAGCCAATTCTGAATCCCACAGCGAGCTGGTTATCATATATTGCATGCAAAGTTCAATAAGCTCTGTTGCATAGCTTCAGCAAATTGGCGGCGGTGGGAGAGCGCTGGAGATCTATTTTCACTCGTCCCAGAGCGAGCAGGACGGCTGAGCTCACCACAGTTTCTGCTCATGTTAGCAGTGCTGAAGATTAGAAGCTCACACAGCATCACACCCAGAGGAGTCGATCACACACACACACACACACACACACGCCACCAAACCTGTCACGACCTCTGAAAGCTCTCACCAGCGCTGATATTACCACCATCACTCCGCATAATGAAGCGTGTTTACATAATTCTGGAGTTTGGCTATGACTACGGAATTTGATTTTGTTGTTCATTAATTTTTTGTGAGCCTGCACTGATGTACTAATATAAACGCATCAACTAACAGCAACAGGTATTTCAAGGGTGCAAACTGTGGTCATCTGGCTGGAGTGAGATCTTGATATTTAAGCTGAATCAATTACAGCACTTTTATTTGGGGTTGTAAGAATACAACAATTTTTTTATTTTATACAAGACAAACTTATAAGCAACTTTTCAATTGCATGCTGTTTACTACCTTTTATCGCTTGAGGGTTTTTTTTTGGTGTGGGATACCCAACAAGTCAAAGAACACAAAAAATAATAATAAAATTATAAAAATTATAATTCAGTTAATAATGACCTTATTTATAACTTACATAATTTTTTTTTTATTTTTTAAAATGCCAATTTATAAAGAAAAAAATCTATTAATTGTTTGCCAAAAAAGTTATATATTAAGTCTAACTGCATATAGATTTTGAATGCAATTGCCATGTTGTTTACTAAATAAGATTAATTGAGGTCTACTGCAAGTCATAAAAAAAAATATAATAATTTTATTAATAAATATTATACATTTACATAGCATTAGTTAGAATATGAAATACAAAAAAATTAAATGTATAATTTTATAAGTAGGAAACAAGTACACTTTTCTATGATTTTTATGACTGCCAAAATAGTTTAAAGACATCAATAGGAAAAGGCATCATTCATTCTGCGATGATAGTGTATACTGTGTTTAATATCTAATAATATTGAGGGGTATCACAATCATACTGATTAAAATATTTTAACGTGTAATTTTAATTCATAAATAATTATGCCTATTACTGCAACTAGTTTTGTTACATGCAAACACATGATCTTAGCACTTCCTATCCAACCTCCCCTTTTAGTGCTTCACTAGTTAATAGTACTGTGACCACCCCCCCCCCTAGGGTACAAGCAAGTCAATATTACATAATAATATATTTCATTATACATACTTCTTTATATATTTACAATTGATAAAAAAGATTGTGATATATATATAAAAAAAAAAAAATAAAAAATAAAAAAAAAAATAAAAAGAAAAAATAACAGTATATATATATATATATATATACTTATACATGGACCCTTCTGACATAGAAATATATACAATATAGTCTATTATATATATATATATCATATATATATATATATATATATACTCTCTATATATATACAGTGGAGTACGGAAGCTATTCAGAAGGAGGGTCCCCCTTGAATTTTTCACTCTTTGTTATATTGCAGTCATTTGCTAAAATCATTTAAGGTCCTTTTTTTACTCATTAATATACAAACAGCACCCCATATTGACAGAAAAAAAAAAAACAGAATTGACATTTTTGCAGATTTATTAAAAAAAAGAAAAACTGAAATATCACAATGGTCCTAAGTATTCAGACCCTTTGCTGTGAACCTCATATATTTAACTCAGTGCTGTACCATCATCTTTGAGATGTTTCTACACCTTCATTTGAGTCCAGCAGTGTTCGATTATACTGATTGGACTTGATTAGGAAAGCCACACACCTGTCTATATAAGACTTACAGCTCACAGTGCATGTCAGAGAAAATGAGAATCATGAGGTCAAAGGAACTGCCTGAAGGGCTCAGAGACAGAATTGTGGAAAGGCACAGATCTGGCCAAAGTTACAAAAAAATTCTGCTGCACTTAAGGTTCCTAAAGAGCACAGTGGCCTCCATAATCGTAATGGTTTTTTTTTTTTTTTTGGCAAGACGTTTGGCGGCGACCAGAACCCTTCATAGAGCTGGCCGTCCAGCCAAACTGAGCTATTCGGGGGAGAAGAGCCTTGGTGAGAGAAGTAAAGAAGAACCCAAAGATCACTGTCGCTGAGCTCCAGAGATGCAGTCGGGAGATGGGAGAAAGTTCTAGAAAGTCAACCATCACTGCAGCCCTCGACCAGTCGGGGCTTTATGGCAGAGTGACCCGACGGAAGCCTCTCCTCAGTGCAAGACACATAAAAGCCTGCAGGAGAGTTGCCCCTAAAAAACACCTGAAGGATTCCAAGATGGTGAGAAATAAGATTCTATGGTCTGATGAGACCAAGATAGAACTTTTGGCCTTAATTCTAAGCGGTATGTGTGGGGAAAACCAGCCATGCCTCTACCTGATCCAATACAGTCCACCCCCCCCCCCCCCCCCCCAAATGAAGCATGGTGGTGCACCAGCATCATGCTGTCGGGGGTTTTCATGCTGCCAGGCGACAGGACGACTGGTTCTTACCATTTTTTTTTCTTTAGTTGCATCGAGCGCAAAGATGAATGCGAGCCAATGATACAGCAGGACATCCTGGGCCCCCACCCCCCCCCCCCCGAAAACCTTCTCCAGCAGGCTACTCAGGACCTCAGACTGGGCCGAAGGTCTACCTTCCAACAAGACAATGACCCTATGCACACAGCTAAAATAATGAAGGAGTTGCTTCACAACAACTCTGTGACTGTTCTTGAAGGACCAGCCAGAGCCCTGACTTCAACCCAATTGAGCATATCTGGAGAGACCTAAAAATAGCTGTCCACCAACGTTTACCATCCAACCTGACAGAACTGGAGAGGATCTGCAGGAGGAATGGCAGAGGATCCCCAAAAAAAACTTGTTGCATCTTTCCCAAAAAACTCATGGCTGTATTAGATCAAAAGGATGCTTCGACTAAATACTGAGCAAAGGGTCTGAATATTTAGGACCATGTGATATTTCTGTTTTTCTTTTTTAATAAATTTGCAAGAATGTCAACAATTCTGTGTTTTTCTGAAAATATGGGGTGCTGTGTGTACATTAATACGGAAAAAAAATTAACTTAAATGATTTAGCAAATGGCTGCAATATAACAAGATTGTGAAAAAATTTAAGGGGGTCGGAATACTTTCCGTACCCACTGTATATAGTTATAAATAATTTGTCCACAGTTATAAAGACGTAACACAGATTAAAACCATTTAAATATAGAAAATAAAGAAACAAAAGCACAATTTGCGTGTTAACAGGTCAGAGGTCGATGTTGCAGAAGAACAACATGTTATCGTCATGTATTTTTCTTGTAAATGTGAGGGACTTAAGATCCCATTACAGTTATTGACACTATAAAACATACCTTTTTATGTAAAAAAAACAAATGAAGAGTCATTTGCAAAAACAGATAACTCCGTTTTTAACAATTTTCAAAAATGATGTTTTTTCATTGTGCATTCCAAGTAATCGCAATCAAACTGCAGTTGGGTTATTTTGCTTGGTTATTTTGATTAAGTAAAAATAACTAAAAATACAGCTAACTAACACAATAAAATACAATAAAAACATGATAACATAATAAAAACATGATTTAAAACAAAAAACGCCCCCAAAAAAAAAAAAAAACTTAGTTAATCCATTTTTGCCACAATAAACTCTTCAAATATTTGATGAAGATCTCTCATTTATTCATTCTCCACTTATTTCACATGAAGTTTTACTGTAAAATGGAAATATACGCATGGCTTTTAATTCACAATGTTTACAAAATTAAGAATATACAAGTAAAATGTCAGTTATGTACTAAAAAAAAGAGCATGACTCCAGTGCATATTCTGCATTGTCTTGTTATTTGCCATGAGATTTAATATGGTGGCGTAAGACTCGTGCTAAATGCATGAGATCTGGCAACCCTGACTGTTTCCATACAGTTTCTCCACACAGTTCGAAGCAGATGAAAGGCAAAAGAATCGAAACCAGAGCCCCCGGCTGAGTTCAAACCCCCCCCCCCCCCCCCCCCCCCATAGACAGCCAAGAGCAAGTTTTTTACACTTCAGAGTTCATATTCAAAGTGGCATCTTACGCACTTATTAGCGATATATTTAGAACAGAGGTCACACCTCTTGACACTGTCAAGACGTAGGAGGTGCCAAATGGCTTCAGGTGGAAAACATGTTCCTAAGGACACCTTTCTGTTCACACCGCACGTGCAATCACACATTTAATCAGTGGACTTTGTTTATGTCCAGTAGAGACTAGTAACGGCTAATAATACAGCATTCAGCCTGAATGGAAATGAAGAAAATGGTTAGAAGCTCTAAACACTTCACTTTGATTGGACCACAAAGGTCACATGATGTCATGTCATGCCTAGAAGCACGTCTTTTTTTTTTTTTTTTTGTTTTTTTTTTTTTTTTTTTATTAAAAACTGTTGACCTAATCATCTGACAACAACTCTCTCCACTTTTTTTTGATGTTTTCGGTTCTTCGGAAACTTATGTATGCACATATGCTGCTTTAGAGTCAACATGAAAATGTTCTGTAATGCAAGAGATTGATGTGAAATATTGCTAGTTTTGATGCCAATGATTGATTTTGCACAGTTATATTCAGTGTATTGTTTCACTAAATTAATTTAAAAGGAAAAGTAATGCTTATTATAATCTTTGAATTAAAAAGTGGCATTGCTGGCTTTCAAATATAATGTTAACTGACTATAATTAGCCATTTTATCCTCAGTCAAATCAAGTTTTTTCATTTAATTGAAGATATTGGTACTGATATTGATTATATCAGATAAGAAAACAAGAAAATGAGTGGCAATGTTTGATCTTAGTATTTCTGTTTGAAACTGGATATTCAACCAGACAAATTGGACAGCGATGTTGTTGTTATCCAATAGCCGAATTGATTGAATTGATAATAAAGAAATAAATAAATATAGGTTATGAGTGACATTCACATGATTTGTTCAAATGCCCACTTTAAAATAAGTTTTTTTTAAATACTTAACAAGGCGATGACCGTTTATTTTATACAAAGAAAAAAAAAATCATGACAAAAAAACCGCACTAAAAAGTGAAATAATCATTACAATTTAAAATCAACGCGTTTTCTTATTTTAATATATTTTACAAATAGAATTTATTCCGTGAATGCCCCGAATTAGATGAATTTTCTAGCATCATTACTCCGTCCTTCAGATGTCACATTATCCTCTCAGAAATCATCTCTTAATATGCTGAATTTGAAATGTTTTCATCATTATCAATGTAAAAATAGCTTCTGCCCTACTTAATATTTTTGTGGAAATTACAAAAAGCTTACAAGCCTCTTGACGGCTTCAAGAAGACTAGCCTACAAGTTGCAAAGACACTAAGTCTCAAATCCAAAACTATTCTTTATGAAAATTAAGGAGTCAGCCACACATACCCTAAAACGTCGTTCTAACACGCCCCCACATAATCTACCTCACTGTGTGGAAATATTAACAATGCCACCCAAATGTTCACGCAAAGAAAAAATGCGTAACTTTGATTCTCGCTGTAGAATTGTTGCTGCCACCATGTTGTGAAGACACTGTGTGTTTCGTTGTGAAAGCACTCTACTCGTTGTTTGCTCTTCCAAAAGAGGACAATATCCGCTTTGTCATGCCTGGAGCTGATCTGTGCTCGTCGCTGAGGGAATACATCAACTTAGTGCTGTGGATAGCCGGATCGGCTTTCACCGTGGACTTCACATGTGCCTGCCGCCTCTTCGTCGGATCCGCGGCCGCCGCCGTTCCAACAACGCCCTACCTTGCTCACTCAGCCCGGCCTCAGCCATCACGCTATGAGCCGCCATGTTTTTCGTATGAGAAAAGCGCAAAAATACTTTGCCTTTGCGTCTTCCAACCCCCCCCCAGAGGACTATGACTACAAATCATGGTTAAGTTGTATTCCCAACACTGTCCAGAACAAGTTTAACCCAAATATTTCAGATGTGTCGCAGCCACATTTTATGGAGCACTGTTTCACGTGATCCGGGAGATAGTACAGATGCGGCTGTCTGACTCACAGACTGTCAAGTACGTTTTCAATTTAAACGATGCCCACTGATGATTCAAACATGGGTTTTGAAGACAGCGCAGAGTAGACACTTGTTGTTTAGTCATTTCTCCGATCACAATGACTTAGACAGGGTTTTATGTTTATGCGGCCGATGCAGCGCCAGCACGCATAAAAGACAGCAAGTCATTACTAATCAGCTAATTATGTCCCCCGTGCAGATGCAACAAATAGCCTTTTTGTAATTGACGGTTTTAATGTTTTTGTCCGTTGCCCGGCCGCGCACAAGGCTTCACAGTTTATGTTCATAATTTTGTGAGAGGCGTAACATTTCTGTTTCACGCTTGAGGTATTCGACCAATCACAACGCACTGGATGGCTGGCCAATCAGAGCCCACCTCGCTTTTCAGACGATGAGCTTTGTAAAAAACATCAATTCAGAAAGCCGGGGCATAGAGGAGAAACAATAATGTACGTTATGTGGAAAAGAATGTGTTTTTTTTTACCTTAAACTGCATTAAACACATTGCATTACACCAAATAATAAAATAATGTTCTTTTAGCAGCATCATATGACCCCTTTAATGCATCCTTGCAGAATAAAAGTATTAATTCAAACTTATGAGGGTAGTGCCATGAAGAACTGTAAAAAAAACACCCACCCCCCCCCCCCCCCCACCCCCCCCCCCACAATCAAGCTACTTTACTCTCCCAAGAAGCCATATAAGTCCTATACTAGCCAAAAACAATTCTCTGATATCTGCAAACTAAAGCAAGATAAAGTAGCCCACTGAGAACCTTTAAGCAGAGACCGTGAAGCGATATAGTCTCTAACAACTCCTTTTTTTTTTGTTTTTTTTTTTGTTGATGTTCCTTTTTTTTCCCCTTTTTTTTTTACTGCTGTGAAGCCAATATATCTTTCATGTAACTTTTTAACCCCCCTCTCTCTCTCTGTGTAAAAGTCTCTCCGCTCGCTGCACTTGTTCGCCGCAGGCCGTGGGCCGAGGTGTGATAGCGGCTCGGTTTACATCCATATTTTACACGCCAGCTTTCAAGACACCTATTTTCTCCTCAAAGCTCCAGCCTTCCCCAGCGGTCAGACATAACGTCTCACAGTTAAAAGTTAAGTTAACAAACACATCTGAGTGCCATAAAGCTGGCGTATTAAGAGTGCGGTGTGAGGCCTACGGGGAAATGTAAGCCGTTTCCTCATGTTCATTAGCGGGATGAAGCCTCGGCTGCTGGGAGGGAGAGAAGCATCGCTCACCTGCATACTGCAGAGAGGGAATAATTGCCTGATTGGAAGTTATTACTTGGCTGGTGAGAAACCCACCGAGGGTGTTCTGTCTCTCCGCCATCCAGCCTCATAATTCTTAGCCATCCACGCAGTCTTTCCTTCCCCGCTTTAATTCATAAACGTCCGCTGACTCGGTACCTGAGGCCCATAGAGCTGCTATTCGAGCTGGCATCTCCTCTCCCGGCACGCATTGATTAAACTGGATAAATCTGGAGTTCTGCTGTGGATCTGATGAAGCTTCCTTTGGCAATGCAAATCTGCAGACTTGTCCTTCAGACCTGCAGATCTGGCTTCTGTTGTGACGCATCCGGGAGCAACAGTTGGGAATGAGTCTGATATCAAAATAGCTCTCTGGTTGTGATACTTAGTTTAGTATGAGGAGACAGGAACAAAAATTTAGTTTGGGAAAATTTATGGTAAAAAAACGGCAGCTCTGGTTGCATTACCATAAAAAATATGGTAGCAACGTTTTAGGTTTTACGGTTTTAAATTAAATTTACAGTTAAATACCGTATTTTCAATAACTCATATAATGTTAATATACCAACCTATTAAAAGCTCTGAAATCTGTTTTGTACCTTTGTAAAACACTGAAAACCACCAAATGCAGGTGGTGATGAGAAAATCACACGATGAACCAAAGCCCATCACAAACAGCAGTTTTTAAATATTAACATATATAGAAGGTGCACAGTGTCATTCACACAAACACTGAACACCATCATGGTGACACACATGAAACTGAAATAATGCAATAAATATTCATTTAACAACATTAGATGTAACACACAACCCTAATATACAAAACTGATAAGAAAAAACTAAGAAGAAACATAGTTATTTCAACAAAAAAACATCACATTTGAAATGTAACGCAGGGAATTCTGGGAATGTCAAATTACGGTTATTCACTGTAAATTATACATTCTTTGTCACCTACAAAAATTGTATACTACCGTAAAATTAATGTCCAATACATGTAATGTCCAATAAAGTTTTTCACCATATATAGTAGGCCAATTGACAATTAACCATTTAACAGGTTTTTACTGTAGCATTTTTACAGTCTTTTACCGTTAAATTCACGGTCATTTTTTACCCCCTCCCCCCCCTCCCTTGTGTAATGTATGGTTTTTGTAGGTTATTCTTAGAGAGCCAAATCTAATACCAATTTATTAATACCATTTTCAAAGGCTCTACAATATAAGTCAAGATATTTCCTCTAGTATATCTGCTATAGACACAGCTGCTTGTTTTTCATCTGATTTTATAAACAGACTATGGGAAAAACAAACATTCAATTATTTAGAATTAAATCAGATTAAATTATTCTATTTAAATTATTATTTAACGAATTAGAATATCTGCAACAATCAAGTAACATTAGTAGAGTATTACGAATCAGTTCCCAAAAAATACAAAGTGGTTATTTAAGATAACTAAAACAAGTATTATTTTAGTGTCGTTGTGATACTATTATAGTTTTAATGAATATTTATATTAGTTGTGTTAATATTTTCATTTTAATTTTAGTTAAAGTTTTAGCAATTTTGCTGTTTTTGTCATTTTTTTAATTCAATGTTTATAAAGTTTTCATTATTTTTTATTTTAGTTTTAGCTTTTTTGAAATTTTAGTACAAAATGAAAATGAGAAATATATTAATTATTTTTTTATTTTAAGGAACAAAAAAATGTTTTATGGTTTTAGTTTAAGTTTATTATAATAACCCTGACTACAAGTAAAACCATAAAAAAAAAACTTGTACTTGTAATTAAAATGAGCTGAAATCGAATAAAATATTTAAAAAGGCAACATTTAGTTTAACTTGATGTACTGAAATAACTACAACTAAAACTAAAATAAAAAACTTATACTACATGTAAAAAACAACTATAGATGACAAAAACAAAATTACTAAACATTTAAGAAAAATGAAAACAGAAAACAGAACAATGGAAACTAACTCAAATTATTCATAAAACCTATAATATCTCAGTCATACTAAAATAAGACTGGGAACCATATATTAGCAATACCGTAATGTTCTGTGTTTGCTGTGTGGATCATACATGCTAACTGCTAATCCAAGACTTTGCCATTTTGATTAAACCTGACGGAGCTCTGCAGAAAAAGAGCATGAAGATGATCTGGGCTGGAATAGAGTGAGTTTGAATGACATTGTGAGGGTCCTTCAAGCACACTAATCCAACTATCTGAACTGAAGATCTTAAAAGCTACAGAGAGTCTACATTAACACAACACGCATAATAGAACAGTTTGAGTTTGTCCTTCGCAAAGACACAAATGTAATGAGTCAGCATCATTTACCAGTTTAATCTGAAATATCTCAGCTTCTCATTCGAAATATCTGAAGATCGACTCACCTCGAATGATGACTGTGACTGTGTAATCGTGTGGAAATCATGTCTCGCTGCAGCTTTGATGTGGAGGATTGAGAGAGCTGACAGCCAGACACACACACACATCAAACTTCTGCTGTCTCCTGTCTGGGCTTAGACAGCTGAACATTCACATACACCTCAGTGTTCAGACACAGACTTCTGTTTTAGTCATAGTCTTTGTCTTTTAAATAGTGCTGTCAAACGATCAATTGCGATTAATCGCATCCAAAATAAAAAAAAAAGTTGTATACATAATATATGTGTGTACTGTTTATATTTATTATGCATATATAAATACAAACACATACAGTAAATATTTTGAAAATATTTACATGTATACATTTATATTCATAAAATTATATTATATATAAATATATTTAATATATAAACAACATATTTTTCTTAAATATATACAGGCATGTTTGTGTATTTATATATACAAAATAAATACACACAGTACACATATAGTATGTAAACAAAAACTTTTATTTTGAAAGCGATTAATCGCGATTAATCGTTTGACAGCACTACTAATTATAGTCATATTTCATCATTTTATATTAATTAAAACTTATTTTCTACTTTAGTTAAAATGAACTAGCATGCAAAATCTTAAAGCACAAATGAATGACCTAATGTAAACATTTAAATGTACATTATTAAATCAAAGTTGTATCTGTTAATATTATTTAATACAGCCTAAAACGAACTTACATGAATAGTTGCTATTCAAAATGATAATGTTATCCAAGATAACACACACATGCTCACCGTTAGGTAATAGTTAATGCATTAATTAATGTTAACAAATGGGACCTTTTTGTGAGTTAAGTGTGGGTGTGGTATTTACATGTGCAAAGTTTTATATAAAAAAGGTCAAATATTTGTATCTGTATTTAAATTTTTAAATGTTTAGCAATTCAAATATTTTCCATTCAAAAATCATTAAATCTTTGATCACCTTAGTCAATATTTCATTATATATTTACAAAACCTATATTTATATTCGAAATACTGTAGGACATTCAAATATCATTCAATTTTTCTTTTATTTGCATTTGTATTTATATTTGAAGATTGGAAATATATACAAAGATTTTATATTAAAAAATAACTTTAATTTTAGCCTATATTTGATCAATTTATATTATTAAAACTTATTTTTGTAAACATTTTTATAAAATTAGAATATTTATAGTGAATTTTTGAAATTCTAAATTATCAAACTTTAATATTCATTCTTTATATTTATAATAACTTTTAAATAGATTTAAAAAAAATATTTGAATATTTGTATTTATTTCAAATTTGAAAAATTCTAATATTTTGTATACAAAAATAAAACTTACATTTTAGTCACTATTTTGTTCATTAACTATCTTGTAGATATCATTCTACACGTAAACAGTGAGCACAATTATAAAAAATATGCATAAACATTTCATACATGCATAAATATTTAATACACGTATGAAACCGATAAATTTGTATCGACGTAAAATCCCAAACTACTGCACTTATATGAGTGCGTTACACAAAATTCTCTGTTGGTGCGTGATGGAAGGGAATGTGGGCCAACCTTGGATCAATTCTCACTGGCATTGAAACTTTAGCACCTGTCTGGCGTCCCTCAATCTTCTCCCACAATCCCTTACCTGCAACACACCGCCGTCCCCAGCTGCATCCGCAGCCTGAAGGAAATCATGCGATAAATGGTCCGAGGTTGATCTGAGAGGGGAAGATTGGCGACGTGAGGGCAGAGCAAACACCGATCGGAGCTGACGTATTCTCCCTTTGATGCGACGAATAGAACAATGGCCCCCCTGACTGGATAGGGACGAAGCCAGTGATCAATACTCCCCGCCCCCCCCCCCACTGCACATTCACCCGTCTGAAATTTTTTTTTTTTTTTTTTACTGACGCACCGGAAGGCGAGCTCGCAGAGCGACGCGCGACGGCCTGAAGGGAACGTAGGACTGCAAAAAGCACACACGAGGGCGCAATTGACATGCTGCTAGCAGGTGGATGGTTCTACCTTTCAGGCCAAACTGGCTGGGGAAGGGAGAGAAAAAACCCAACACATTTCCTTTTTCCAAGAGGGATCATTATCTGAAATCAGCAGTCTATGAAATGGGCATCACTCTCCTTTCGTGCTCCCCCCCTTTGTGACTCTCTCAGGCGCTGCGGGTGGAGCGGGGGGGGTTTTTTTTTTTTGGTGGTGGATGGTTTATTTCTTTTTTTGGGGTGGGTTTTTTTTTTTGGGTTTGCGGGGAGGCATCTCCAAAACACACACACATAATTGCTTTTTCCTGGGTCTGCAAGTGCGTTTCTCATCCTCCCCCAGCACCCACCTGCGTTCTCTGCCGCCCAGCGAGAGGCGATGCTGCTACAAAAGCGCGCGAGGAGGTTGAGTTTAAGCCATCATTATTGCAGACCTGTTCAGGGCCCCACACACACACACACACACTTACCCACAAGACACCGCAAAGCCAGGGGCCTTACAGATGTTCCAGCGCGCATTGTCGAGCCTCCCGGGCTCTTTGTGAGGACGAATGTCCTGTTGCTCGTGAAATTGGCCTCAGTTTGAAACGCACTTCTATCAAACACGTTTAGTTCGCCCTCAAATCGTACGCGGCGCTGTTAGAAACCAAATTGAGCTGGATGCGTAACCCCCTGTTACTCTAACTTGTTTAAGCTCCATTTGATACTGATGAAATTCCTCGGATCTGGGCGTCCTTTATTCACGGGACATTTGAGAGTCAAATTAGGCTCTTCAGGTCGGGCTAAACGTTCTTCGCATTGTATTACAGTGAGCTGCGCAAAGCAAACAAGCTTGCATTACGGCGCTACCGAGGAATTACATACGTACTGAGTCGCTTTAACAAATTTGCATGCAATTACGTCGCAGAGCAGCCTGTGATTACACGTGCTTATTGTTATTGCCGAAGTAATTGATTGTGTTTGTGCACAACATGGGATATTTGATGCACTTTTGCTGCCCGGTTGAGATAAGGTTTAGTAATCAAACTTTATTGCTGACAACAGCAAAAACATTTAAATGACACTAAATGTATTTATTCTTGTAGAAAGCATTGCATTTTTTAATGCGTTGCATGGTTTAGATAATGTTTAATAATTAAACTTTAAATGCAATATTAATATGAACAGAAAATATGTGTGTGTGTGTGTGTGGTCTAAACATATTTACTCTTGGAGAACTTATTTAATGTTTTTTATACAAGTTATTTATGGTTTAATAATGGAACTTTAAAATGCATTAATATTAATTAAAATATTTGCATCATTGCTGTAGAAAAAGTATTTAATATTTTTAATACACTGCACAGCTTAGATAATGTCTAATAATCAAACATTAAAATGCATTAATATTAATACAAACAGCAAAAAATATTGACATCACACTGTGGCCTAAACATTTATTCTTGTAGAAAGTAATGTTTGAAATATATTTGCATGGTTTACAAATAAAGCAACTGGTATAATTAGCTATCTAAAATCTGACCGTCCCACAAAATGCTTTAGATCAAACCTTTCCCAAACATCAGTCTCACATGTACACGGAATTATTTTCTTTATGGATCCAATTTGTTTTCCATTCGTATGATTCCGGACTTGTCGATCTCCTCTTCTTGTCGTTCCCCCCACGAACCAGGTGTGTTGCTGTCTTTGAATGGTCATTTGGTGCAAAAAAATAAAATAAACTCACAGTCCCCCATATTTTAGCAAAAATTTCCCGTTTCTATATTCCACACACGCCATGTTCTATCTCCTCCCGTCCCCCCCCCCCCTTTTCCTTTCTTACTAACACACTCTTCTCTTACCATATATCCTGCCTTTCATTCCCCGTCCTTTCCCTTTCTTCCTTTCACCCCACCCTTTTTATCCTTTTCTTATTAAGTTCCCATAGTTTGACCTTATACTTTTGTCCTTATTTCAATGCTTCCTGTCATTAGCATACCCCCCACCATCAATGTTTTTATCTTCCCACCTTCCGAGCCCCAATTTTTATTTTCCCCCCTCCTCACCCGCACCCAATTTTCATTTTGTTATTTTTTACTTCTATTTTTGTAGCAAAGTTGTGTCGTTTGATACCTCATATATTAGAATATTTACAACGACTGATTTAGATACCAGCACTAAACTCTAAAACCTGCCATTCTAAACAATAAATACGCCCTCCCCCCCCGCCGTCCGTCCTGTGCGTTACGTCTGTGTGCCTAAATAACTCCCCATTTCGTATATTTATACATATAGATCAACGATGAAGAATAATCAAGGCCCATTCAAAATATTTTTATTTATATTTCAAATTGAAATGAAATGCCGTTGAATATCCCAATAATAGATCTTTGATACAGCCAAAGTAATTTGTGTTTTTTATGCATTTATTTTTGGTGCTTTGTGAGCTTAATATGAGTTTTGATGTAGTTGTTTTTCTTAGTGTTTTATTTTGCCACACCAAAGTACTGTAGAGTTTGGACTGCCACATCCTTTGACGTCCAACAATAAAAGCTCTTTCATTTCACTATCCAAATTACACATTACACTATACTAGAGCCCACTGTTTTTCTAGCCGTCTGCCTAGAAAGAATGAAAACTAGACATGTGGCCTAAAGTTTGTTGGGTGGATTAGCACGCCCCCTTTAGATATTCTTCAGAGACGAAACCAAGCGTTCTGAAACCAAATGCCTATCAGACCTACTAACTATTGCTTCACGAAGTCGGGATAACTATGTCAGATACGCCAGCCACATTTCGCTTAAATGTTCGCTCTGCCCGGAGATGCTCACCGCCAGAGCTGTTCACGAGCTGTTATAGTCTCCCAAATCAAATCCTCGGACCCAGCCCTCAGTGGTCTCTGGCCCCTTTGTGTTTCAACTGCCTGCCTACAAGGCTGAGTCCTCGGACGCAAGATTTGATCAATTCGCATTGATTTTTTTTTTTTTTTTTTCTTTTTTTTTTATTTTTGTTTTTTTTCT
>JADLZN010008105.1:0-22031 GCA_018155175.1 Sinocyclocheilus anophthalmus
AAAAAAGGGAAAAAAAAAGGAAGGAAGGAAAAGGGGGGGGGGGGAAAATGGTTGTTGTTGGTGGGGTGGGTTTGTCAATTGTTCCGCCAAGGAAGAAGGAAAAAAAAAAATAGGGGCAAAAAGAACAAAACCCAGGAGAGGAAGAAGGTTCCGCGCGAAAAAACCGAGCAGAATGGAATTAAATTTCTTTGTATCGGCCATTCCAAATCAAGAGGGGAAAAGGGGGAGAAAACGGAAACGAAAGAACGGAAGACTCCGAAAGAAAAAAAAAAAAGAACGCGCCAAGGGGGGGGAAAAAATCAAAAGTGAAAAAATAAAAAAATAAGGATCCAAGGGGAAAACGGACCACATGAAAAAAAGAGAAGTGTGAGGGAATGAAAGGGAAAGAACGCGGATGTTCCTCTAAGGGGGTAGTTTCGCAGAACGGCAAAAAGGGAGCACCAAAAACAAAGCGAAAGCCGGGTAAGCTAGTGCGGCGATTGTTAGATTGACCAGGGGGAGCGTGGCCGGAGAAAAGAAGGGGGGGTAGCGTGCAGGGGTGGTGTGCCTTTTTTCGGAACCACATTAAGCGCCTACGCGTCCGGATTCAAAGGGTCTAAACACAGCACAACTGGATTACAGATCGTAAAATTAAGACGTCAATACATTGAATTGGTGACGCCAAGGAACTCAGTATGAACCGATATTGTAAGACGCCGGTTGTAAAGGGCATTATGTGAATCAAACCTTAATTTCGGTAAGTATCTAGAACAGCGATAGATTGAGACTATGCTACGTGAAGTCACTTGTGAATCAAATGTAACGCTGCCGGAGTTGTCGTTGGTCGATTCTTAAGTGCCTGGCACTAGTTTCCGTCTTTCAATCTCTTTTACGGAGAACGTCGCGTGTCCATGATCCATATAATGGTGAAAAGCCCGACTCGAACGCAACAAAGAAGCCAGCTTCCGATCCACAGCGTCTTCCATCCTCCTTGTGTTAATGTTGTTCTTCTTTTTTATAACTTCTTTCTTCTCTGTTTGTTGAAACGCCGTAACTCTGGCGCAATTACGACAGCTGTTGACGGTCGAGGGAGTACGTCAGCTATCCATACACAAAAAACCTCGGTGCAATGCACCCCTTAATAGTAAGGGAAAATGGGATCGCGCGAAAAATAGGTCCCCAAGTAACTTTAGTTAACTGTAACATTGGTTCTGGAACTAAAGCGATGCCGAAACGCCCTCGACTTAATTCCTGTACAGATTTGAGTTAGACGTATGGACAAGCGTCCATCTAGAGTTTGTCATAGCCAGAACTTTGGATATGAGTAGCATCTCAAGGAGGGTTAAGAATGTCATGAGTCAAAGTGTCATTTATGGTTTCAGCATTCGAACTCCCAAAATGTGAGAACTCGTGATAGTAATAATTTCAATTCACACAGACTGACGTGTATAATTTAATTCTTTGTGTCTTTATAAGGTTGTGATGAGTTTGCTCACATTTCACAACACCCACGAATTCGCAACAAATTAGAATACTGTCATAAAGACCAATAAAAAAACAGTTTTTAGATTGATTGATGGGCCTATCTGGAAAGGTAATGCTCAGTTACTGTACATAAGTACATGAATACTTGTAGGTTGGTTTCCTTTTGCTTTAACTTACTGCCGGGAATCTAATTCTGGCATGGGCATGGAGGTAATCCTTTGAGATGGCACTGACTGAGTGGTGCTCTTGTTTCTCTTTTCCTCTGAGGCAATCCCCAGAAAATAGATTCGCTATGGGTTTCAGGTAACTGGTGATTTGCTGGCCCGTCAGCACACCAACACCATGTCATGGTGGTTTCGACCAACTGTTGGTGCTTTGGCCGATGTGGGGCAGGGGTGACCAAATCACTAACTGCCAAATAGAGAAATCAGCATCTCAAAAAGCTGGTCGCATAGGAAAGACACGAATTCCCAAACTGGCGTTTTTTCTTCGTTCGTTTAGCCGCAGGTGAGTGACGCCTCTGACGGTGGTCCTGTGTTTCCAGGAGTGGCTAGAACAAGGAGAATACAACAACTGAACCAAATTCCCTATACACATCCGTATGTGGGGTGGCTCTTGATTGCTTGACCCCCGCACCCTCAGTCCCATTCCTTTGTGATTTCAACTCAAATTGCTGTGAAGTCATGCGTTTTTGCTTGACACTCCTCCAAGGGCTGCAGTAAGATCTCTTCAATCGGTTGGTTGTGCCTACTTTTCTTCCACCCGTGTATTTCCCTTCCTCGACCGTTGCTTTAACATGCTTTGATACAGCACTCTGTGAACAGACAGCTTTTTGGCAATGAATGTTTGTGGCTTACCCTTGTTTTGAAGGGTGTCAATGATTGTCTTCTGACAACTGTCAGATCAGCAGTCTTCCACATGATCGTGTAGCCTAGTGAACCAAACTAAGACTCCATTTTGAAAGCTCAGGAGTAAACCGGTGGTGGGGGTTGCATGAGGGATGTGTCTAATCTGAGGTTGATTAGCTGATTGGCATGTCCACCAAATTCCTAATTTTTTTGAGATAGTGAAGGTTGGGTTGTGTTTTGGTTCAATGTGAGCCAAAAATCATCACACCTTACACTACCAAAGATATTAAACTTCTTGTCGGTCTGTTTGCGATTGAGAATTATTTATGACCCTAGTTCACAATTTGAGTTGAATTACTGAATTAAATGAACTTTTCCATGACATTCTATTTATTGAGATGCACCAGATAGGAAGTAAATTTTGAATTAGTGGTTGGACAGTTTGTCTACCTGGCGTCCACCTCTGCGGCCTCCTGTGGTGGAGTGCGAGCCCTCAGGAAAGAGGCACTTGACCAGAGGGTACGTGCATGCCTGGCAGAAACCCCATCCATCTGGGACCGCCCTGATTACTCTCCCCTGTTTAATTCCGTGATACACACCACGCATCAAATGTATTGCTGGGGAAATCCTTTGTGAGGTGAAGTGCCATGCCGGCATACTACTTCTTGGCTCCAGGTCTTGGTCTTATGGGTTGTCACGCGTCTGTATAGTCCACACGGTCTATGTGAGACTGATTTCAGGAAGCATTTAAATTACATATTTTACAGAAGCAAACAAAAACTAGTATTTTTAATTTCCTGAAGGAAATGTTAGTGGTGTTTGCCTATGCAAAAGTTGGCATCATGATGCTACAGTCTTGCAGTGGTGATAAATGTGTTGCTATGTTGTTGTAATGAATGTGTAACCCAAATGTTCATTTAATTTCAACACATTTGTGTATGGCACATGCTGTCTCTAAATTGTATTGTCTGTAAATATCTATGCATTATATCAGACATTGGCCTTCCTGCCTTCTAGATATTGCCATCACCTCTGAAAAACTCAAGTCCGTCGAGCACTAATCAACACTCACTATAGGCTTGTCTGAATCTCATCGTGCACTAGTAAGGTCAGTAACAGTGCAAATTTAACAATCATCATTTTACCTTCATCCATGCCATTGAGGAGCTCAACGAGGTCTTCAGATTTGCAGTCATAATGATGCTCTTTCCAGGTCTCACCGTTTTCGCTCCTTAACATAATGAGCTCTCGCTCTTTCCCTCTCATGGACCCAAAATGAGGGATCTCCACAATCACAGGGCTGTGAAAACACATTGCAAGCCTTTATCAGTGGAACCTCTCAGACTAATAAATGTGAGACGACGAGACACACAAATGCTGATGATGACTTTAGTAAATGGCGATGACGAACATTCATGGAACATTAGTGCAAAAGAGGGGCACTTGGCAAATGCATCTGATATTAATACAGGTAAACTTTAGTGGTTTCTATTATGAACCCAAGAGGACAGATGCAGAAGTGATTTTATCAATGTTTTAGTTTAGCATAACAGGTTTTTTTTTTTTTTTTACCAAGCGTCACTGCTTCATGCTTTGAAATGAAATCTTTCAAACACCAAGTAAGATGCAAAATAAAGATGCACAAAATCCTATTCTTGTTTTTTTATTTTCATTAAAATATCTAACAAGATAAATTCACTTTCAGACAGCATAGTTTATCAAATATATTTTTTTTAAATCTTGTGATATTTCAACTTGAATACACCGTAACAGTAATAGTGAGATAACATTAAAATAGATGAACAGATGTTTAAGACCCTACGGGGGTGCTTGAGTGAAAGGAATTTGTAAATTTTGCACAGGAAAAAAGGAACCCTTTTTTTTGAAACAGCAAGAACACCGTAATAGAGCAAAAGCAAGCCTAAAATTAATCAAACACGTGCGAGATAGGGGGGGGATAAAATAATTTAAGATTCTTTAGAACACGCCTACAGTAGCTCTACCAATGGAATATGAATTGACCATAACAACTAATCGAATGGCTTATAAAGAATGATCAGTCATGCACAATCCTTGAGTGCAGCTTTAAAAATTTGTTCGAAAAACATAACTATGTGTTCCCTTATTTCAAAAAATTTATCTATACTAAAGGGGTAATTCTATTGCCACCAGAGTCATGGGGTGCAAGGTTTCATCCATTCAACTGTAGAGACCCGAGGCCTAATTCATGCTGAATCAATGGATAAGGGAGGGTTTAAATTCCAGAAACACGAAATATGCTGACAGAATGTGGCACGTCATGTCAATTAGGACATGTAATTAATCGGGGGGGGGGGGGGATCTTGGATATAAGGTACAAACGGCCCATGGCAGTGATAAAAGTGTGAATGCTTAGTCATGATGCTGTGATTTAAACGAGGCCGGATCCGGGGTATACAAAGGAGAATTGAGAATTGGGGGCTTCTTATATGAAAGATAGGAGGGTTCGGCTACTAGTTGTTTTCCTTATGCGCAAGCAGGGTGTCAAAGATGGGCTCAAAAGAGACAAGGGGGAATCATTGTTGAATTGCCTAATGGCATCTTCACAGTAATAAATGGTTTAATTTTCAGTTTTCATTGTGTTAAAGCCATGGGTGGTCTGTCTAGGTTTTAAATCATATTCAGTCTATGTTGTAGGGGTGATGTAAGGGCGGGAGGAAAGGCACACCATTTTATGAAATGTTCTTTTGGCATCCCATGTGGCAAGGGGTGGGGGGGTGGCTTAGCTTAATGAAACTCTGTGCTGGGTCTTTTCTATATATGAGACGTTCTTGAATTCAATAATAGGGCACAGTATTTACTGGGGGGGGGGGGGGCAGTTTGGGCATTTAGCTCAAAAGTGAATTTTCACCGAGAACCATTACAAATGGGAAGATGCGTGAGCCAAAATGAGTTAATCTGTGCCAGGAGTACATTAAGATAGGACCTAATCTAAGGTATGGAGTGGCAATCAAAATCACAATGAGCTCATGGGTACACAATGGATAAAAACAGTAAGGGCCTCGATACACGTGGACAGGGGGTTGAAGGAGAAGCAGTGTAATGTGGTAACATAGACGATTACCCAAGTGGTAAAATGGTGGGTCATGCCTGAAGGCCCCAAGACTGCGAACCCCTAGAACTGTGCGTAAAACGGTGGGCAGTGATATAGACACTAGAAGCCTCTAATCCAAATCAATGTAGAAACTGCTCAGCGAGATATTCTGATAGTGACCTTCGACTTAAAAGAAATAAAGCAACTGGATGACCGTTCTCTACAACTAAATTACAAATGAAACTAACTCTCTTAGCATAAAAACACAGTGCTAAAGGCCGGCAGCCAATGACTGCAGGACACTCATAGGAGCTCACGCAAGCCTGGCATAACCATCACACAAGCACCAAGTATGAGGGGATCACTAAATATCCATGGCGATGGGGTGACAGAATTCACTTGAAAGCTAAAAACGATATCAAAAGGGTTGGTAGATTAACGTAGAGGTAAACACAAATGAAAAACAGTGCCAGGCCTAATGGGTCGTCAATGGAAAAGAAAGTAGTTAAAAAATGGATTGAAATCAACATGAAGTGCTGTGACTTCACTAAGCACACACTCCTACCCAGAAAATTTTGTTCCCCGTGGCCCGAGCTGCAGGATTCGGCTAATGTAGCTCTCGCTCTCACTAAGAGGGGGGAGTTTTCGAGGTAGATGGAGTTTACTGAATTATAGGGGTCACCATGCAGCGGTGTGTAGAGTGACACCAAATGGTGATGAAGCGAACTGTTGCATTTCCTGCAGGAATGGGAGACTATGCCCAGCGTTGTTTATAAGAGATTTTAGTGAGCCTCGTTGGCTCACCCTGGGTGCCAAGTACAGCGGGGAGGGCTATGTCCAAAACCTTGTGAGCTTCTTGCTCTACCATGGCACGCCAAAAAAATTGGTACAGGGAAGATAGTTAGTTGGTTGGTTACAGCTGCACATGGGCAACAACGAAAAGTCGATAGTTTAGCAGAAGCGGGGGGCGCAACAGGGGAAACAGTCTGACTACAATTAGTTTCAGCAGGGGTTGGTTGCCGTTGGTGGCGGCGTTCGTAAGCGTGAGCAACATGCGATGATGCTGTCTAATAAACCATGAAAAGGGTACATCAACGACACAAACAATGGGGTAAACAGTACATTTAAGTTAGTTTGGAGCTATCTTTAATTGATACCTTTTTGTTCTCTAGTGCATTTGCTATCCCAAGGGTGGATTCTGGTATTGTATTCTCATGATGAAGGACAGATTTATGTGGCACACCGTATAATCTTCTTTCTGTGATTGTTTTTTGCTCGAACATGCTTGACAAACCCGTTAATCAATAGCAACTACAACGAAGCTATTTAGTTTTATATAGGGTGAAATTATTGATCATTGTGGTAGGATGGGGCCATGGTCTAATTTATTGATTTTAATGTTGACTTCCAAAACATTCATTGGGTCAGAACTGAATGCATAACAAAAAAAGATCGGGGCAAACTTGTTTTAGTACACTTGATCTGCTTGCATCGTTAGAATTCAACTATGACTCAATATGACTTCTATTTTTTTCTGATGCATTGAGCCGGAAATCTCCAATTCAGTGGCCCTCACAAACTTTAGTTTTATTCCTAACTATATTCTGAAGGTTTTTACATATGGGTTCATTCACATATCTTTTGTCTTATTTATATAACATTTTATTTTAAAAATGGTGATTTTTTTTCTGGCTATTGAAAGTATTTTCTGATTATAAGAGTG
The DNA here is from genome assembly GCA_018155175.1 of Sinocyclocheilus anophthalmus. Classification (NCBI taxonomy): domain Eukaryota; kingdom Metazoa; phylum Chordata; class Actinopteri; order Cypriniformes; family Cyprinidae; genus Sinocyclocheilus; species Sinocyclocheilus anophthalmus. The sequence goes on from JADLZN010008105.1 coordinate 7,109, forward strand.
AAAAAAAAAGATATCCAAAATCCTGTCTGTAAAAATTCTTTAATATGTCAACAAAATTACATTATCCGCTGAATACCTTCCTAAATATCCAATGTTCAGATTTCTGTTCTGGAAATGTTGCAAACTTAATGTCCCTACATAATTAGGTAATTAACTCTTTTTGTCTTATTATAAAATCTAAATCAGAACGCATAATTCAAACACCAATTGTCTTAAATTGTTGTATATTCACCCGCGCCAAACTTTTATTTATTAAAAAAAAAAAAATATATGATTTACTTACCCTAAAGCTGTTCCATAACCTGATGGAGTGTGTTTTCTTCGCTGAGCCACACAAAGAAAAACCATTTGATGGCGCACTTGAAATTCCATAGTAAAAATACTGAGTTTGATTTATCTGTGTTCAGCAGAAGAACGACAACGCATACAGTTTTGGGGGAAGATTGAGCATGAGTAAATTGACCAAATATTCGAATTTTGGGGCTTGAACCTAATACCTAATGAACTGTGGTTAACCATTAAGGGAAAGTATGATGATGCTGTTAAAAAATAAAATTATTAACCCAATTCACGCCACTGTGATGCCTGGCCTTAAAATGTGTTCCTATGTAGCGTAGCCCAGCTCACTCACCAAGTTCTAGAACGAGCCATATGTGTCCTTTAAAAAAACACTTATTCTAAAAGGTGGAGCTCTTTCACAGGGTCCTCAATATATTTACTAGGGACGCTTTGATGAACCTGCAGGATCCCTTGTTAAGGAAATAGATTATTAAGGAGAGGGTAAAAGTCAGGTGGCTTTACCTTGTATATGTCCTGATCAGGGTCACGTAAAGGGCACTGCTATTGCATAACATGATGGGCAAAACCGCTCTTGTGTCACCACTGCTGAAAGCACTAATCACCCACACACACTCCAAACCAGATGTTGTTCCATGGAAATGATAAGGAAGAAAGGCTGGAGTAAACAGCCATGAAGGTGAAAACCTACCCATAAACTGAGTCCCCCCGCTGAAAGGGGGGGGGGGCCCACGGGGAGGGGGACACCTCACCACGCCCGCTCTCCACCCCCTCATCCCTTCGCACTCACCACCTCCACCATGGGCGGCAGGGATGCCAGCTTGTGTCTCTTGACCAGACGGCACGTGATACGTGTTGGCGCGGTGCACTTGCGGGGTGGGATGATGATACGCATGCCATTGTGGCGACTCCCTCGCATGGAACCGCCGCGGGCATCCACCATGAAGCTCACCAAAAACCTGTGGAAGGAAAATGATCCAATAAGAGAAGATAAAGAGAGATTCAGCATCTTACAGGCTCTCAGAGATGAATTGTCCCATGCTGTGACAAAAACACACTCACAAACAAATTTCAGAGAGAAAATCAGAGAAGAAGTGATCTGGGATCATTCCATGCACCTGGTGAGAAGTTAGTGAGGTACACAATGTTGGTCGGATATTTAGCCATTGTATTAACCAAGACAGTTACAATTAGTTTACAGTAAAGGATCAGAATAAAAAAAAACTGTTAACGTGTTACATTGTAAATCTTTTATTTGTATTTGTATTGCTAAAACGTAAACATTTTAACATTATAGTATATACTGTAGAATAAAAAACAATGATATACATGTGTACAGTAGGTCTTATGGCTTGTGAAGATGTTATCAAATAGTGATCTCTACTGATATATTGGCCTGGACTGCGTTTCCCTAGAAGTTGAGTTGAGAACAGCAACACAAACACAGGGAGGATAAACTGTGATCACATGATCAACCGTCACCTGTTGTCATACTGAAGGGGTGAGGGAGAAACGCTGCAAAGAAACAAGTGGAAATAGGGAATATAGAAAAACTTTAATATTAGCATCTCTCCCACCTTTGTATGTATTTTAAAAACGGAAATTCGAGAGTGTAAAGAACTTCAATTTCGGCCACTTCGTGTGATGTGCAAATGTCCAAGCTACATGATCACAAAAAGCCCCTGTTCATGCCAGTCGGCGTACCCACATCTGAACGTGAGTTCGCTTTCGCACTGCTTGCACTTTGACATTCCACCAAATGACAACAAAACTGATATCACATCATATGTGACTCCTGGCCAAAACCATCTGTCAGAATTTGACAACATCTGAAAGCTTATACAAATACGCTTCCATATGAAGGTATGTTTTGTATAGACAATTTTGGCTGAGATATTGCAACTATTTGACGAGGGGAACGAGGGGTTGTGCAAAATCATAAGTAGTCTGAAGATGATGTAGAACTCGTACAGGCCTCTCACATAGGGCACACCAATATGAAGTACGTAGCAATGCTAACTACTAATCAACAATTTAACATTTCTGATAGACGATCACTAAGGAATTACAATAATATCTGGAGATGCCGCCGAACTCGTACATACCTTAAACCTCCGAATGATTGTTGGCAGAAAAGGACGCCAGCAAAAACTCCATACCTCCTGTATTAAAATTACCGTAACAACGGCACTCGCTTCCAGTGGACACACCCGCTGCGCGCGTAGCTACATCACAGTGAACAGAGGATTTGATGATGGTGTCAGGAAGTTGTTGCTTTACAAAAGATACGCAGCGATAGTCTACAGAAGGCCTTTGTTCACCCCCCGAGCCGTGTGAGACACTCGCTAATACTATCGTTGTATATGATGGGCGCTTGTTATTAAGTGCTGTGGGCTGTCTGCAAGGGCCACCAATTCTTTTTACATACATCCTAGTGCCAGGAAACCGCTTGAAAGATCAAAGCGCAATTTTGTATATAACGCCGCCTTTCAAAGAACAGATCGGAACGGGAAAGGACAAGCGCATATACACACAGGAATGACCTTTGTAGGGTGAGGTCTATTATCGCGATCTAGTATCTTTCTTATCATACCTTTGATGAAGCTAAACTCTCTCTATAGACTGTTTTGTCGTCGCATGGGTGTCACATATCCTTCTGGTTAAACCAGGCCGTGTGTCGGAAGTGATGAGAACAACTAGTGTCACAGGGTTCTGGGTCTGTCCGGTCGAACCCTGGACTGCTTAATGGAGGGTCTCATTCCTTGTTTCTGTGTTACATGTTGTGAACTCCGAATATAAAAACCCATATCCTTTGCTGTCCGTTGGCTGATCATTGATCACCTGTTGGCAAGTTTCCTCATCATGTCATACCTAGTACCTGCCTCACTGGGTCTGTATTTCTGCATATATGTTGACAATACGTACGACGACTGCTCTGTTTCCCGTGTTTATGATTATACCAATTTGACATATTTTTTTATGTTTTGGATTATTTGTTAGTTAATCCTCACTAGAAGACACTGCGATCGATTTTGTCTGTCACACTCCTGCACGCCGTGCGCAAACAGAGATGAGCGAAAGAAGTGCATGTGGAAACGTAATTAAACTGGCTTTAGTCTTAAGTGATAGCGCCTAAAATCCTAGCCGGCTCTTCGTTACCACACAAGGCCACAGATAAACTGGTTTGACTATGCACAAAATGTGTGTACCTTGTATCTTAAAACTAAGAATTCGGAAATATAAGCATGATTGACATGCGTTTAATCACCATAAAATTCTAACATACCCCACCCATAAACCACACCCTCCCCGTATCAATTAAACCACATTTACCTGTCCTATCTGTACCTACAATGGATCCTCAGGTAATGTAGTAGTTAGGATTTATCCCTACTCAGGATTTGTTGTCATCTACCAAAAAGTAAAGCAACTTCTACGTGTCCAAATGTAGATATATTTGCACTGAACTTGAAAGTCAAAATCAAAGATACGAACTGGGTTCTGAGTGCCGTTTTGAACATAAATCAGCATAAAAACGAAGTCCCGTTTCACAGCAAGCTCAAATCACAGCTTCAAGGATGAACCTGTGTGGATAAATGGTGGAAGGATAAGAATCATGTGAACTGGTACACTCAGTTGGCTTAACCCCTGATATGTGGACAGGAGCGAGCAAGACATTGTTCATCTTGTTGTCCCATCAGTGGTCTGGGCGTAAACCAGCATAGAAGTCTGCTCATTGCCTGGCGTGCGTGTAGATCGTTTGGCGAAGGCCAGGTTGCTGCGCGGGACATTCAAACAGCTTGGGCCGGTAACTGAAAGACGACTACTCAGATTTCCATTACTCGTGGTTCGGTGGGGAACCACTAAAACGACCAGTGCTTAGAACAGTTCCTCTGATATGGACTGAGACTCTGCACTCTTCTGCTATTAATCATGCTCAACTCATACAATTATCACAGGCGGCGTCTTGTAGGTGATGACTGACAACATCACATCAACAAAACAACAGCAAGGAGAAGTAGTCTAGGTGTTTGACCCATACTTGGAAGAAACCCCCTGACATTGCAAGACCAAAACAGCCAAAACACTGTGAAAAGCCTAACTATAAAAGTCAACATTACAGAGAGAGGAAAGAATCGGACTGAAACCAGCAGGACCAGATAAAAGAACAGTAGAATGGCCTCATCCTAGGTGAGCAATAGCTTATGGTTGCCACGCACTTGGGAATAATAGTGAAGATTAAGAAACATGACACAAATTCCCTCAATTCATTTAAACCTTATATGACAGCAACTAGGTGGGCATGTCTCTACCATCACCCTCCTGAATCGTTTGAAGAGAAGAGACATTACACTGAATCACGCCAATGTCACTGCTTCCACAGTGAGAAGACAAACGGACTTCAGATCCCTTAAAAAGTAAGGGATACATTTGCACGGCATCATGCATATATTTTACTGTGTGAATAGTGCGGGGAATAAATCACTTGTCGCACGATTCCTGGGATTGTCTGGCCTCATTGCGGGAGTGTGCAGACTCAGCGACTCCCTCCAAGTTGACGGGCCGACTGCACATACCGCTCAAGAAGATAAATAATTACATTCTTGCTGCTTGGTTGTCCTGTTGGACGGGGGGTATGAAGGAACAATTCACAGAACAGCGCCCATGAACTTACATATGGTGACGGGTCCCTTCACGCAAAATCAGACACCGAGAGGCATAAGGGGATTATGCCACGGGCCTATGTGCACTAATGATGTGATGGGCGCTTATCAAGCAGCGGATGCCGCTTGGTGAAAAATCTGTAAATGCAGATAAGAAAACATATTCAAAGAGAAAGTGCCACTTAACGTGGCTCAGTCAGACTGTACCCACGAGGTCAGGGTGATAACTGAGGGGCGGGGGAAGATGCCAGGGGAGAGTTAGGCCAAAGAGACCAACATCTGCAACGCATTATGACAATGCTGAGGAACTGGCAAGAGATGAGACTGACAGACAGTGGCCAGAACGAAGGCACAAGTACAATTGAGGGAGGAGAGGCGGGGCCAGGGCAGCATCGAGGAGGGGAACCAGAGGGCCCAGGACAAGGACAGGGAATGAGAAAGTAATATAAAGAGGTGTGTAAGTTCTACTGGCCTCAAAACGCACGTGCGACTGTAATGATACAGAATTAAGAGGGCAGTTAGTGTCATCAAAGAGACAGCAGGGACAGGCACATATATGCGTGGAAATATTGGAGACGAGGAGTGTTTGCGGGGAAGTACACTCTAAAATGCTGGTGTTTCAACCCAAGGGTGGTACAAAATACAGGATCCTAACCATACTGTTGGAATTAAAAGCTATGATTCAAAAATGTACCCAAATTTCACCCAACCTTTTGGGGTTTAGAACATAATTGACCCACATTGGGTGAAACAACCCGCATTTGTAGAGATGTATACTAGTAGACTCTTTTTTATTTAGGGTCGTGTATAAAGTGTACGCCTCTTTTCACAAGGAAATAGCTTCCATCAAAGTGTGATCTCTAAGTCTCAAATCAACTCTTTGTATGTCGATACGACATTATCCCACTAGAAAGTTGAAATTTAAACAAGAAGAAAAATTCGGGTCGACCGAAAGAAATTAACCTCGGAGCTATGACGAACACGAACACGAATAACAACAACCATGGGTGATTTGCTATATATATTGAGCACTGCAAATGAGCGCGAGTACACATTTATTATGAGTATATACATGGTAGCTCCTTTGCTAAAAACCATGGCACTAACTGACGCTGGGAGCTTGGTTCCAGCGGGAGGACGTGTAATTCCTTCGAGAAATGAGAAGCTAGTGTTTAGGGATTCAGGTATGCTGAGTTGAATTGGTGGCAGAGAACTTAGCTCTGGGGTGCTTTTAATGGCGCAAATCCACAAAATATGACGGTCAGTCATGGATAAAACTTGTAAAGCACTCCAAAGACAGTCACAAACGGGCACCAATTATGATCGAAACATCAAGGAAAAAGAGGGCGTACGCGTGTCCTTGTTTCGCGCCAGGATCGCTTCACAATCTCTTCAAATCATTTTCACTGCTGTCATTACGATACAGGGCCGAAGTAGGCATCATCTAACGATTGAGTGGTGTTAGAGACCTTCCGAATACTACTGCGAAGAGAGCTGTCAAGATGGGTATGGCACTTTACATTAATACCTAATACAGTGCGGGGTGGACAGTGAAAGTACACACAAAAACTACATGTTTTTACACACACACACACACACAACCAAAACACTCATTAAGGCATGCACTCCGGAAGATGATGCAGCAATGAAGCCAAACGGGGATCAAACCCTGGTAACATTTAAGTGGTGTGAAGTTGGTTAGATCTTATTGCGAGAGAGAAAGAGGAGATAATGCTTAGCCTGAATATTTGTAATGACTGAATGAATGAGACACAAATGTGTGCCAGACTGTTTTTCAAAACTATGCAATTGGTACTTTGTGAAACCCCATTGTTAGTAACACATTATTAGACTTTTGCACTTTTATAAAGTAAATATATAAGGAGGATCTGTGTGTTTTGATAAAATGGAGATTTATAGAAATTAACCAAAAATATGAAAACATTTTATTGCCAAAGGACTTGTAATAGTTGGAGAGAATAAACATGGTACTTCTTTCCTTTCCAAATCTTTAAATACATGCAGAACACCAGTAAGAACATCTATATTTACTTCAAATTAAATACTTATAACCTAAATCTATATTTGCTTCAAATTAAATACGTATAACCTAACATGATTTCATTTATGCATTGATTAGCCACTGTGGTAGAAATGCACAGATTTGAAAAATTCTATCCAATACAATAAGTTGATCATATTAATAATAAGTCTATAATGTATGGCAATTGATATCTACACAATTTAATGATTTTGTCTGATAAAAGAGAGCACGGGAAATAAGTTTTTTCGATTTAGGCATCACATTAGAAAGTCCAATAAAGATTATAGATTTCCTAAACGCGTCCTTTAATTAATTATATAAAAGTAAACATAATTATTAAGCATTCTTTAAAGATCAGACTTGTAGATTATGGTAAATGGTATGCTAAATGTCAAATATGAAGAGGAAGCGTAATAATTGCAACTTGCGCAAATCTAGAACTTATGTCCTAAGTCATGCCATAGTGATAAACTGAATGGGAGAATTATGCTGTGCATCCATTGGAAATGTCACCTTCCAGCACTATAGAAATTACACTCATAGTATAATTAGGCAGTCATTTTATGACGGGGCACTTTTGAGCACATTTATACAAAATAATAATAAAAATCCTCTGTAATCGAAACACCTCCAGTTCTCATAACTGAGTACTTTCTGCGCTAAACTGTTGAGCGGGGTAACAGGAAATTAACTGGAGCTATTTTCTAGCCACAAAATGGAAACTAAATTACTACTCAACCTGGTACTGAAGTCTAAATCAGATCTCGATCAGCTTGCGTTATTTGTACGCTTACTTGCATTTCGTCCATTTGCAGTACTAGGTGCTGGCATTCAATGGCACGACCTGAGCTAGCACATGCGAGTTGGTTCTCTTTTCCAAAGCTGTGCCGCAATCCAAATCATAGTAACGTACAAGGGTTCAAAATCTGGCACTGCCTGACTGCCAAAGGAGAATCTGTTTCTTGTGAGCATGTACTGTGAGTTTCTGAGTTTGCAGATTTAAATGGATGAAATTTGATTCAGCTGATGAGGCTCTTCATGCATCCCTGGAAGCTACATTAAGAAACTTGTACAGTAACTGGACTCAAGGGGACAAAAACTCAAATGTTCACGACAATCAAACCTGAAAAGAAAAAGAAAAACTCGACAAATCAGGTTCACACACCAAACCTAAAATCGAAATGAAACCATAGTCCACAGACAGCAAGAATGTGTATACTTCATCAAATGAAAAACAATGTACAAAGCACGGTACACAACAATGTTCCATGGTTTCAGAATGACTCGGGATATAGGATGGAAAGGGTGGGAAGCATCATGCCCTCTTACCTGACTTTAGGACTATGGTGATTGTTTGGAATGGAAGCGGAAGAACAGAGGAAATTGAAGGCAACAAATCAGAAATGCAGTGGCTGAATGAGTCCGACTCTCATGTCTGGGGCTGCATTGTACTGTACTCTAACACACACTAATTAACTGAGGCTTTACTCCTCTTTTACTCTTTAATCCATTAGGACGTGATATTTCGCATATGTAATGAAAAGAACACAGACAGGATGCCCTAAACACGAAAGAAGTTATTACGAAGTATGTCTATATCTCAAGCGATTCTCTGTATGACAACTGAACATGACTTCCCCAACACTTGTGCCTTTATGATCATACAGTTATGTTTATGGTGCTGCTACATTTGTTATTCCTTGCAAAACTCCAGGTCCTGTGTCAGAATCCCATGACTCCCATGAGATGAGTAAATGCAATGTGCTGTATCTCATTTCACACCCGAAGAGAGCGTTTCTTAAAGGAACAGACACAAAGAACGGCCAATTTATTTCATAAAGCATTTATACAATATATATATTTATACATTATAGCGCGAAGTGATAGGCTGAATAATTATCTAATTCTCCTTTCTCGCTCCTTAATGCCGCTACTCTTACTTAATTATAATACTTTTTCCTAAAATCAAAATATAAAAACACTAAAAACTACAATAAATAATTTTCTAAATGAAAAAAAAAATAGGAAAAATAATAGCAAGATATCAAAAAATTTTTACATTTTGATTAGTCAATGGCCATGAATCATTAAATATAGGCATTTAATATTGGCCAATAATTATCCAATACTGGACTATGCTAATAAATGAATAATAAATAAAGACATAATATATCATAAATAATAAAACATAATAATAAATGAAAAATATCAGTCAAAAAACAATATGATGAATGCCTAAAACATGGTATGACCTCTTTAAAGAATAAAGCAAAAAAAGAGTCACGTGGCAACATATGACATCCAAATCCAAGCATTTCTATCACCTGATTCTTGTTTTCACTGAGACATAATTTACTTTCAAAACATAAAATCCGCTTTTACACCATAATGTCAAGTCATTAGATAAAAAGTGTCCTCTCAGTGACAAATGCTGTTATTGAACATGATTGTAATTTCCTGTTTTGTGGCTTGCGTGTACAGTGCTGTGAAATCTCACTCAACCCTTTCGATTATTGAATGCGGTCAAACTTCTGTTTGTTGGAGGGAAAATCCCCTGAAGCGAGTTACATGTAGGTTAGCTACGGCCTTCTCACTCAACAGCACATGGTACTGAATCAAAATGTAAATTAAACGAGTGTACAAGCCTCGCAGATAGGACAGAATCAGAACTAACAGCTGCAAAAACGATAAAGCCTGCGGCATGATACTCTCCAATCAGAAACCAGATCTTTCAGATGATAGTTTATTGTGAGCGAATATTCTTCAAGAGGTCACAAACTTATGATAATAATACAAGAGCAAAAATAACTAGTCCTGGGTCAGGAACGATACATGAGATGCAAGGTCCCAATTTGGGTGAACTGTCCCTTTAAATGGTCTAACATCTTCTCTTATCTTATGTGGTCTGTTAACCTGGTCCAACAGTCCAGATATTGTGAAACGCTGTCGTCCAAATACTTAATATATGTTTATTAATCCTAAACTATATTAGTAGTACTGATACTTACGTACAGCATGATTCCTATAGATGTACTGATGTTAAGAGTATGACTCAATTGTCAAAACTTCATGACTCAGAACTTGTGGGGTTTGAACCTAAAACCTTTTACAATTAAAAATATTTAGACCTAAATTTATGTATTTAAATTGCATATCAAATTTCCATAATTTCTGTTACAAGAAATGAAATGATAAACTGTGTGATGCATATTTGTCAATCTGCAGGGGGGTGTAGGGGGTGCTTCTCATCACTAAATAACATAAATACATAAACCCTATTCAGTTCATATTAAGCTATTTGCATTAATTTGATTTACTTAGTTGAATAAATTGATTTGGTTTAATTGGTTAAAACAATACATTGATTCAAAAAGCATGAATCGTATTAAATGTCGAACAAGAATAGTTTTATATAGTTAAAATATATGAGATTGAAACAAATTGGATGTATTAATGATAAACGTATAAACCTGGTTATTGTGTATTTAAAACAAATTCATTTTATTATTATTATTAATTAAATCCTACCTGTTTTATTCATGTATGACTGACAGATAAGCATCACATTAAGTTAATATTTGTTAAAAACAATATAATTCTAATGGATGGAAAAATTATATGCAATTCAAATACATAAATCATAACTTAAATTTTTTGAGCGCTGTAGCACCTACAGCTCTATATGGAGTATATCATCCTGAAAACAGTAATAGATGAAGTGTAATTTCCACTGTTTAGACGTCACTGTCTGCATGTGGTGAGCGTATGTTACCTGGCCGTTCGGGCTCCGACGCTGAATCCCACGTATCCTTCCTGAGGGAGAGAGTCGTCTCCGAGCTCTCGCAGGTCTTGCGGTCCCAGGTACTTGTCCGTGTCTCCTGTCATCGCATCCTCACCTGTCAGCAAAATAAAGAATTACTACACCCTTCAGAGAGACACTGACCCTATAAAGTCAACATGAATGACATTCAAAACCCATTTAACTTCTGTCATGTTTTCCATTTTTCTTTGGAAAAATGTGCACCAATGAATCATGGGGAGTGAGACAAGTAAATGGGGTACATTTTGATTTCATGTTGGCGTTAAGAATGAATGGCTGGACCAAAATGCCCCACACCAAATCCCACAATCCCGCAACAGTCACTGGCACACTTCCCGAACTCTTTCATAGCTGCAGATTCATGCGATTTTTGTTTCGATTATATTATAAGTCAAGCAAGGCACTTAGAGAACATCAAGACCATATGTTGCAGCTCGCTCGTGGTGACCATAAATCTGTTTTTAATATGCATCCCTGACAAGATGGATTCAAACAGGCCATCCATCCTCAGAAGCTGCAGTTAATGGACACTACAGCAGAGCAGCAGTGAAGTGGGTCGCAGAAGCAGAGAGAGGAAGACTAGAATGCAGAGCGAGGAAGAGGAAGGCTACGGTCGCGTTGCAAGAAAAAGCCCCCAATTATGATTTTATGAATTGTGAGGAGAATTTTCACATGACCTACATGCTCATCTAATACTTTAATCTATGAATTATGGAATTATTATCTAATAAATAGGTATAACTATCAATATATGTGAGACATATTTACATTATATACACAACTATTTTACATAAGATTACAAGATTATATTAAACCTTATTCCAGAAAAAAATATTTATATTCTGCTAAATCAGCATAATAAAACTAAGTACACTTCGCTGATGGCTAAGGCGAAATCTATACTAGTATAATACAAAAGACCATCAATACGAGTCAAACGAATATGACCTATCATAATTACAGACTGCAAATAGGTCATGTCTCACAATGGTTGTCAGCCACTGTACAAAAATATAGCAAACATCTACAGAACGGGCAGATACACATTGAATAAAGTGACATTTTTTTGGAGGGGGTAGTCGGAAAACTATATATGTAAATAGAAGCACTCCTTGCAAACCTACCATCACTCTAAAGACTTGGTTTTCATAGGCTAACGTCCAAAAATCATTGTTACAGTATATACCCTAATATCAACAAAAATGACATTTTACATCCTCAGAATTTCTTGAAAATGACATTGTCAAAAGTATGAGAAAGAAAAAGAGTATAAAAGTAAAACAAAAAAAAAAAAAAAAAAAAAATAACTAATATAATCAGTAAAATTACACATGTTAACAACAATCTCACCATTAAGATGTATTTGTTCTAGTAACAATGAGCAATGAATGTATTACCTACTGTAGCTTGTTCAGTTACATAATATTTAATACTATTTTGACACGTTCAATTAGCATGTGTACCCAAGTCTTTGTACTATCACTAGCTTAACTTACTACACAAACTAAAAATAGTCGGAATGTCTCGGGTGTGTGCTTGTTGAACGTTAATGAAATAATTCGACATTTGAAGGTTAAAGATTGGAAGCAAACGCTGCAAGAATGTATGAGCAGTGTTAATCAGATGATTGCCCTCTTTGGAAATGGGCGCCATAATCAACATATATTTTCCTGTCACACTGTCATTCCCCAAACCACAGCCGTCACAATATGTTTACATAAAAAGACACATAAGTCTGGGCCACATTCTAAGCTATGCTAGTGAAGGCAGGTTAGGAGCAGAGCTTGGGGAACACAGCATTTCAACCAGCGACCCCCCCCCCTTCCGTCCCTCCACTCCCGGCTATTCACCCAGGAACCACCTCTCTCCCCAAATGTACCCCATGAACTGCTGCAACTTCATCATCTCTCTTTCATGGCAAATCAGCACACACTAGATTAAATCGTGAGGAAATGCGTCCGAAAAAGAAACGCAAATCCGTCTGCCATCGTCAACAATAACAGACAATTACAGCCGATAGCAGCCCCTGACACTACCCACAATTACAGGTGGCAGAGGCCTATCTAACCTTTCGTAAGCACTGGTAGTGAACCCAGCACACAAGATCATTAGTAAATTTAGCAGGCTAATAAAAAGACATTTACTTTAAGTAGTGGATTGCCAAAAAGGGTAAAGCGAAACTTCTGGTCACAGTTTTGGTAGTTAACCCTTAAATACACTACCGACCAGATTATCCTTCGTTCTCAAATTTCGGCTTCTTCCGCTACCACTTCCTAAAACTATTGGGACACGTGATCGCACCAGTAACATCTCATTCGTGATAACAAGTCTCTTACCACTGACAGGTCAATCATCATTCATCCTTCCACACGTGTCCATCTTTAAAAATATTTACAGTTCCTGCCTTATCTCCCCGAAGCCCTCAGCTTCTCAATTTCCGTTAAAATCTAACGCATCTGATAGCTTCCACTATGTCCCACTACGACCCTGGCACAGTGCTCTGAAAGCGATCCTACGTTTGCCACTCTGTCCTTTAAGCTCGCACCGGCATCATAGTTCTCACACACACACACACACACCCCTCTGCCGTGGCCTGACAGGACGTTCAAACGGCAAGGGGCTGGCGCGAGTCTGATCTGTGTGAGGTCATCGCGGGAGCGAGGTAACACTTGAGGCAGTTTCAGAGCGAGTGTGGTGATCGGATCTCGGCATTCCTCATGCCCCAGGAGCCTCCAGCTGGGGTGGGACACAATAGAAGTGGAAGGGGGCGTATTTCTATGGTAATTTGTGCTGGTGGTGAGGTGCTCTGTGTAATCAGACCCTGTTCAACAGAGAAACAACAAAAGAAAGGCGGCTTTACAGCAGCTATTGAAAATAGTAAAACAGGTAGGAGCTACGGAAAAAGACAGCCTGCCACCTGACTCGCCTAGCACCCTGGGAAGCAGCGTTCTTTCGACTGGCCAGATCTACTATTAACTGTTCTCCAGGAACTCACAATCCTGAATCACTGAACACATTGCGACACCTGTTAATAATCCCTGCACTTTTAAAGTTGGCATGAAATGAAAAATCACTATTTTCGAAATGCATATTATAGAGATTATTGTAAAAATTCATTTGTGCATAGGTTACATTTTTATATTTATTTATTTATTTTACCTCAGAATGTATAAGTCGTCACAACTGGACATTCCAGTGAAAACTACTGACTTCTCTCTGGTTACATATGCAAGACTTAAGCTCATGCTCTTCGTCCCTCCACTTTTGAGTGCCATGCCCACATCTCAAAATCCAATCAACAACCAATAAGAACCAAGTGTATATATATGACTCAATGATATAAATGACTCATTCATTCAAGTTCCCACCCTACAATTTTTGTCTTTATAATCCATTACACTTTGATGTACGTCAAAATATGGAAGATCTGTCAATACTTTTGTTTCATTGCAAATTTAACATGTTACCGTAGAATACAAATTTTAGAGATTTGCAGAAAAATGCAGATCAGCAACTCATCTGATCTAGTTTGAAACCATTTTATCTTATTTTATAGTGTTATTTTAATACCCTTGCAGGTTGCATGCAAAAACCAACGAGCATGACCAGGGTATTCTGATTTTTCTGAATCAGAGAAAAAGACTCAAAAAATCAGGTGAACCCAGAATACAGTAAGAACACAAGGCACAATTTCATGTTAAGCATTTTTCACAGAAAAGTGATTGAAATAGTAATCGTAGGTGCTGTATATGGATTGCAAGTGCCCAAAACGTGCAGTTTGTTCAGATATCGTTGTCTTTCTTTTTTTGAGAGTACGACATATCATGCTTAAACGACTCGTTTGGACTACATCGCATATTTTCCTGGATTTGTGATATTACAAATATCGACGAATGGGATGAGACCTTGTTGAGCTGCACTAGAGAAGGCAATGATGTTATCACTATGTCGGAGACACGCTAGTTTCCCCAAGGCATGCAGACGAACTTAGAGTGGTTACAATAACCCGGGTTTAAAACGCACTCAAATTGATTTGATATTGACAAAATATTTACACTGAAGCTCGCAGGGGGCTATGGTAAGAGGCGTGACATTTCC
>JADLZN010008106.1:0-40842 GCA_018155175.1 Sinocyclocheilus anophthalmus
TTTTGAAAGAAGACTACATCTCACCAAAGCTGCATTTATTAATAAAATACAGTAAAAACAGTAAAATTGGGAAATATTTGCCAATTTAAAATAGCTGTTTTCTATGTGGATATCTGTTAAAATATAATTTATTTCGTGAGGCGCAGCTGAATTTTCAGCCTAATTACTCAGTCTCAGCGTCACCATGATCTTCGAAACATTCTAATATTGCGGCTCAAGAACACATTTTCCTGATATCATGAACGTTGAAAACCAGGTCGTGCTGCACAATCTTTGGGGAAACTGTGATACATTGGATTTTCAGGCTTATGTGAATAAAAAAGTTAAAAAGAACAGCATTTATTAGAAATAGTAGATTTTTTTGTAACATTATAAATGTCTTACTGTCACTTTTTATCAATTTAATACATCCTTGCTGAATAAAAGTATTAATTTCGTTCAAAAAAAATCTTACTGCCCCCAAACTTGAAAAGAGTACTTTATCAAATACATAAGCGACTGGTTGGTGTTAGATAATTGTGTGACGCTGTGAAAGGACCATCCTGTGTTTCATGGAGGTTCTGGCTCTCTTAGGGATGATAACCTTGTCATATTCACCCAGCTCAGAGAGGTTTGTGCTGATGGTGCAGGTCTTGGTTTTGTTGGTCAGTTTTCCTGGGCTGTAAACCGGAGCGGCGCTGAACACCTGGCCCTCCAAACACTGGCTGGGAACCTGCCAAACATGGACACATCAGGTGATTAAACGTTCATTAAACAACCAAACCGGCATCAGTAATTATAGAATACACATGCATATTTATTTAATCAGAAAAGGCCTTGATTTAATAATAATTAAATATTATTTATCAATAGCACCTTCTAAAAACTGTTTACAAAGTCCTTTAGAGGTTTATATAAATATACTTAAAATTGACTTATAAATGCATATTTTTATTTTCAGCCAGTGTTATTATTGTTAACTAAAACCATAAAAAACATTGGGTGAAATGATATATAACTGGAATAAAATAAATACAAATATTCGATGAACAATTTGAAACTTAAACAAAAATGCTAATGTTGCAATTATAATCAGAACAAATAGGCCAAAATTAAAACTGAAATAAATATAAATGAAAGCTAAATAGAAATAAAAATATCTACACTAACAGTGACGTTATTGTTAACTAAAATTGTAACTATTAAAATTGTTTTTAATAATTAAAATAGAGCTGAAATGAAATATAATATAAATATTAGATTAAAATATTATTAGATAGAAATTAAAATTAAAATACTTGAAAACTAGAAATGTTTCCTTGGCACAACTGAAATAAAAAAGTGGTAAATTGAAGTACTAAAATTACTCAACTGAAAAACTGAAAAAAAAGAAAATATAAAAAACTAATAAAAATATAAAAGCACATTAAAGAGTAACCTTAAACTAAAAGGGAAACTGAAAATGAAAAAAAACATCGGATTCAAAATATGAAAGAAACTATACAGTATATAAATAATATAAAATAAATTACTACTAAAAAAGTTACTGACTTTAAACTACTGAAAATTAAAAATAATAGCATATCAAAATATTATGAATTACTATAAGAGTATATATTATATTATAACGTAGGTATATTATATTGTGTTTTTAATAATAGTATTTACCATTTCTGCCAAATATGTACCATGAAGCTTAATTTTGAGTGAATTTCAGAGTTTAATACTCGTGAAATATGCACATTACGTTTGAGATCATGTGAATTAATGAACAGCGCTGTACCTGAATGGACTGAAACGACTGAAGCCCCAGAGCAGACACTTCTGCAGTACCGCCTCCGGCCATAGGGGGCAGTGAGCTGTACACCTGCACCACTGAGTTACTGTTGCTGGAGGGCACCTGTGAGGACATGGGCGTGGCCTGTGTGGGAGGGAGGGGCTGTGGAGGTTGCTGATGGTGCTGGAGGTACGAGGTTCCTGCGTGCATGCCGAGATTACTCTGAAAAACACAAGCAATGTCAGAGGTTACCAGTTTATTGTATCCTACTCACCCAAAAATGAAAATTTGTTTAAAATGTACTCACTCTCAGGCCATACAAGATGTAGATGATTTTGTTTTTTTCATCAGATTTGTAGAAATGTAGCATTGCATCAGTGTCTCAGCAATGGATGCTCTGCAGGGAATGGGTGCGGCGAATGAGAGTCCAAACAGATGATAAAAACATCACAAAAATCCACAAAGCTCGTCAATCAATTAACATCTTGTGAAGCAAAAAACTGCATGTTTGTAAGAAACAAATCCATCATTCAGATGTTTTAAACTTCAAACCGTTGCTTCCGGCTAAAATGTGAGTCCTCTATTCATAATATTGCTTCCTCCAGTGAAAAGGGGGTCTGGTCTGAATCAGGAGAGAAATCTGCACAGATCAAGCAGCGTTTACAAGCCAAAAAACAGCTCTAAACAAATATGTGGGAGATTTTGGTGTGAGAGACAACAGGAGATGGACTTTTGCAACGGAGGAAGCATTTTTATGGATTATGGACTCATATTTTGGTCAGAAGCAACAGTTTGAAGTAAAAAACATCTTAATGATGAATTTGTTAATTACAAACACACAGCTTTTCACTTCAAAAAACATTAACTGATGGACTGGAGTGCTGTGGAGTATGGTGATGTTGTTTATCAGCTACTCCATAGGACGGCACCATTCACTGCACTAGCACCAATTGTGAGACAATGAGGACTGCGACATTTCTCCAAATTGCGAAGAAACAAACTCAAAACGTCTGGACTTGACTATTCCTTTAAGCTTGTATTCAGTGTAACCTGCGTCAATCCCTGCTGCTGCCACGGCGGTATAGAGGCTGAAAGATGATATGGTGACATCCAGAACCTCATCGCGGACCAACACAGTGCCCTGGACACTAGAGTGTGTGGAGCGGTGACTGCGGCCCGGTGATGTACGTTGACACCTTGGGATTATCTAAACAAAAAACAGAAGATTTCAGTATATGCGTCTCATGTTGGTTTTCAGCAGGTGTGCGGTACCTGTCGTTTAGCCGGCGCTGATGGCCGGGACGGGGTTAGGCATTGTGGAGCCAGAGAGACGGGGCCGGTGCGGCGTGTGGACTGACACTGTTCACGTGTGAGTGCAGAAGCCGCAAGAGGTTGAACTGCTCTTACATTCCCAACAGAAAGGACTCATATCATATGCGAATAATGTGAATGAAGTGTTAAGACAAATAATTGAATTGAAAAGTTTACAAAGCATCGTTACTAGGTAGAGGGCTGTCAAAAGGATGAAAAAAACTTGAATTACTGAAATATTATCAATATGGGAATTATATTCGAATTTATAAGGCTAATTTCGTTAGGGGGAAAAACGCTTGTGTGCTTCTCTCCTGATGCCCAAAAGTGGGAGGGCATTCGCAAACTATTATGAAGTTTCTTCAAAGCGTAATAAGATAACATGACTATCTTTGAAAAAAGTGAATAATGTTTAAAATAATGATTATAAACCAATTATGATTAAGTAGTATAAACAACTATAAACAAAACAGCATCACGTATGTATGCATAGTTTAATACAAAGAACCGAAAACCAATCACAAAGAGTACTTCTTCATTTAAAAGCAGAGAGAATGTTTTAAAAGTTGAACTTTAATTTTACATGGCTTTCTAAACATGCCACTCTTTTGTGCGAGACGCGAGTGCAAAGCTGACAGATGTCCCTCTAGAAAATGTGATAAAAATGCGTTCTGTGTGATCGGCTTGGTTTCAGTTTTGACGTAAACAACATCTCCGCATTGATGTTCTCTTTTTCTGCGATATTTTGAATGAACAACGTAGCAGCGCTGCATCTAGTGGGTTCAGCTGGATAGGCTAATAAAAGCATTAAAATGCAATCAATGACACATACATCGTGATCGCATCTCGTGCGCCACTGATAGGCTGCCAGACGACTGACGCAGACCTAAAATTCGAATGCAAAGTTTTTGCATTCAAATGTGGATTTTTATTTTAAATTCAACGAATATTCGAAATTTTTTGACAGCCCTACTAGGTATACACAAATCAGTGTTGTTATTGTTAACTAAGTATTGATCATTTTAAGTAATGGGAATACGTGAATAAATTAAAATAGAAATATTAGATGAAAAACCTAAACTATAAAATTAACGAATACAAATAAAATTAGAAATGAAGTAAAAATAAATTACGGTAAATAAAACGGTATATAAAAAAGCGAATGGAATAAAAAACTACAAATTTACATTTAAATTTTAAAAATAAAATAAATAAAGCTGTAAATGGCAGTAACTGAAATAAATAAGTGAAGTACTAAAATACTGTTTCTAAATAAAATAAATAAACTAATTACAGCTAAATAAAAAAAAACAAACACTATAAAAATGAAAAAGACTAACAAATTTAATAAAAATTAAAATGAAACGAAAATATACAAATTTCTAAAAAAAATAATAGGTATATATAACAGTGTTGTTAGTGTTACAAAAATAAAAAATTAAATCATTTAGATAATGAATAAAGCTGAAATTCAAACAAAATAAAATGTTCGATGGAACACTTTAACACTTTAATAGGATTGACGCCGTGGCAACTTAAACTGAAATAAAATAGTAACAGGTAAATACTAAAAGGGCAAACGGAATAGAAACTAAATAAAGTTAAAATAGAAAAAAAAAAAAAAATGACAAACTTAACGAAATAAAAAAGTACAGTAAAATATCATCGAAATATGAAGACTATATATAAATACGAAAATATACAAGCCACGTGACTTTAACGGCGATTATGCCATATGTTAAACCGAATATTGACTCAGATAACTGCGTGAATGAGTCTACCCACGTCTGGATGGTCGTCTGAGACGATTCTGTGTCCCGGATCCAAAAACACCCCGACCGTCTAACAGGATGGACATTGAGCACCTGTCTGAGGCCTGCCTTCAACGGGGAACAATATGCATTAAGCAATCACTTGTTTTTTATTTTTTATCTAAACTTTAGTTTGAAAGAGCCCATGTAAAATGGAACATAAATGTTTCCATGTCATGCATTGTACCGGATTTAGCCAATGGCTAGTTTTCATTCGTGGTCCCTTGGCAGGTAATCATAATCACAGATATAGAACAAAATAACAAACATATACAATACAGTAATACTTATACACATATCATATCAGAGCCAAAAAAGAACAGTAAAAATAGCGTCCAATTAAACCACAACTATGTCAGTGTTTACAGAGTTGAGTTGATTTTAAATACGATTTTAGTTTTAGTTTAAACATGTCAATA
The DNA here is from genome assembly GCA_018155175.1 of Sinocyclocheilus anophthalmus. Taxonomy (NCBI): domain Eukaryota; kingdom Metazoa; phylum Chordata; class Actinopteri; order Cypriniformes; family Cyprinidae; genus Sinocyclocheilus; species Sinocyclocheilus anophthalmus. Next base: position 5,298 of record JADLZN010008106.1, read on the forward strand.
GATGTGCACATCTTTATGTCTTCTGGTAGTGTTCCAGTGAATAATAGCTTTCACTGAGAAAGACGATAACCCAAAGAAGACGACCCAATCACTAGTAGATGATGATCATGTGAAACAAATTCTGTAGTTTAATCATTTTGGCAGCTGTGGTTGCCAGAATAATTCTGTAGAGAATACAGAAAAACGGTAAACACATTTACGGCCAAAAACTGTAAATTTTACAGTATAAATCTGTAATTTACAAACAAGAAAATTTGAAAGTAAACCAGTAAATTCGACAATGCACACTGCTATTAAAATCTGGTTTGCACCTTTAACATACTGACAACCACCATAAAAGCAGGTGATAAAGAGAAAGCCACATGAAGAATGCAAAGCTAGCTGCGTCACAAGCAGATATTTATACTGATATATAGAAGGAGCCAGCGTCATCATGCAAACCTAAAACCATCATGGTAAACACACTGATATAATACGCATAAACTTTTCCTAAACAACAGAGATGTAACGAAAGCCCAAACTACATGAGATAAAACAAATAAACTATTAAAAAAAAAAAACATGATTATTTAAACAAAATACTTTCAAATATGGAGTGTCATGCAGGGAATTCTGGGAAAATCAGTTTACAGTTTTTGACTGTAAAATATACATTGATTTGTTATTTTTACTTATAAAAACTGTAAAATTAACAGCATTTCATGAAATGTCTGGTTAGATATTTTAAATTTTTTCCCTGTATATAGTACGGGAACATACTGTTAACCTATTAACAGTTTTTTCCGTAGCATTTTTACAAAATTTTACAGTTAAAATTACACTTATTTTTTTTACAGTGTAGTAGATCTTACAGAGACTGTAGAGCGAAAATGCACAAAATCACGAAGTATGGAAGGGGCCAAACCATTAAAAATGTTATATATCGTACACAAATTTGAGAAAAGTCTAAAATGATCAAAGCTCAAAAAATTGTATTTCTCCAAAACACTACAGTGGTGATATTGGTTAGGCTTGTTGTCTAGAGTTTTTAAGGTCTGTTTATAAAGATCTGTTAAATCAGTTATTTAACAAACCAACAAACCACTATCTGACAATTACACCAGTTACAATACTGTTTAAGTGAGTGTATACATAGTATACAGTAGTATTAATAATTATAATTACTCTCATCAAAGATTTGATGGATTGGTCACACTAGCATTATGCAAATAATTTGTATATAACGGTAAAAAAAATCGGAAAATTCCCCCCCCCCCCCCGGTAAAAAAACGGCAGCTGTGGTTGCCGGAATTTTACCGTAAGAAATACGGTAGCAACGTTTTCGGTTTTAACTTAAATTTACAGTTAACTACCATAATTTCATTAACTGATATAATGTTAATATACCAACATATTGAAGTACTGAAATCTGTTTTGTACCTTTGTAATACACTGATAACCACCAAATGCAGGAGGTGCTGAGAAAGTCAGATGATGAACCAAAGCCCATCACAAGCAGCTTTTAAATAATAAAATATATAGAAGGTGCACAGTGTCATTCACACAAACACAAAACACCATCATGGTAACACCCATGAAACTGAAATAATGCAATAAACAGTCATTTAACAACATTAGGTGTAACACAAAACCCCAATATACAAAACTGATAAGAAAAAACTAAGAAACATAGTTATTTCAACAAAAAAAACATCAAATTTGAAATGTAACGCAGGGAATTCTGGGAATGTCAATTTACGGTTATTCACTGTAAATTATACGGTATTTTTCACTTCCAAAAACGGTATACTACCGTAAAATTACATGTCCAATACATGTAATGTTCAATACAGTTTTCACCGTATATAGTAGGGGAATTTTACCATTAACCATTTAACAGGTTTTTTTATTGTAGCATTTTTACAGTCTTTTTCCGTTAAATTCACGGTCATTTTTTACAGTGTACCAAGCACTGGTTTTCTACATATCTGTGCTAGTTGTCTCTCACTCCCTTTCTTTGCACATATTATATATAATTATTTACACTCAAATCAATATTTCACACCAATATATTTATTTATTAAAGAACATATGTACGATTGTCTAATGAATATGATTTCCATATAATGCACCCATGATATTTATGTAATCTGAGGTAATTCAAGAAGCGATATAGCTAATAATATAAATTAATAAATATTATATAGATAGAATATTATAATAGGAGTAGATTATAGTATATATTCAAATATTGACCATCTCTTTCGATCATAAATCCAAGTTTAGGGAAGGAAACATCTGTAACACAAATATACCATATACATCATACTATTTTTCATATTGAACATGGGATTGTTAGTGTATTATAGCATAATAATAATAATAAAACACATTTATTAGATGGATGCTGTTTAGCGGCTTTTCCAGTGATGTGTCTCTCTCCCTCCGCCATGATCCGCAGCACAGCACGAGGCTGTTATTCCACTCGCTCTTCCTCCCTCCTCTACATCAATCTCTTCTCAGGTACATTCAAGTGAATGAATCAAATTGACCGCATCCTGCGCTAATATTATTTATATGTTTTTTTGAAATGTATTTCTGTTACTATTCAGACACACTGACATTTACACGAACCGAAACAACTGTGCAAAATGTGTTTCTTTGGCCTGTACGTCTCGAGCGCGCATGCATTCGCACTGTAAACATAACATACTATATTACAACTTAAGAGGATTTTAAATAATGTGCATTAATACCTTCCAGAACCTCAAATATTGCCTGCGCCATCTTGTAGCTCCTGTGCATAACGCCAGCGGTGGGCGGGGTTTGTTACAATCATTTACATTGAACAGAAAGTTTGTTATTATTAATTTATTTAACTAGTTATTTTTATGACATCGGCATCTCACATGTGGTTTTATATATGCATTCAAATCCGTGCACTAATTAGTATTTTTTATATAAATATGTATTTTTTTATTTTTTGCATTGATATGAAACATGACTAATATGTCGATATTTTTATACATAAAGCAATTTTGCATTTGCTGTAAAATTAAAGCTTTAATACACGTGTAATTAAATAAAATACAGAATAGATTAATATAGATTTAATTAGTCTAAATTGTGTCATAAACAACGATATAGAGATATATATTTTTGCATAGACAGCGGTAAATTTTTTTTTTGGTATTTATATTAAATTAAAGATGGTGGTCGCATAGGTTAGAAGAATTCACAACAAAATAATGCCAATTTAGATTTTATTCGAAACAACAACTTTTCTAGACGATTAGACAAAAGCTTACAGAGGTACTTTATTTCTATGCGTACAAATAATGGCATCTTCATCCGTTACCATTGTTCATTAAAAAACTTAAATAAATCCAAAAGACGTGCGACGTTCAGACAACTCTTATCTTTATATTTATATTTTTAAAAAACGCGAAAAGAAAGAAAACGGGTCGACTTTGAGTGACAGCTGCTTCAGCCAACCAGCGGCCTGGGAACTCTGACGCGTAGCGCGAAGGACGCGGGTTATCAGCCAATCAGCGCGCGGCACGCTGGCACGTGTCAGTTTCGCGGCAAAAAAGATTTGGCGCGTAAACCTTTGAGCAGGTTCCGATCAGCTGGAACAAAAAACACACAACAACAACAGAAGCGATTCCTGTCGGACCGCACCTTTCTCCTGTTTCAATGGATTTATGCGTTAAATGAGCGAGAGTCTGGATGTTATTTGGAGTTAATGATAATACTTCCTGAATGGAGTCGTCAAAAAGGACAAAAGCGAAGGATATTTTGGATTAAAGTGTCAGATGAGAACAGAAACCGGATTTGTGCTTTCTTCCGCATCCAGTTCGGGTTATATCTTTATATTTACTTTCTCTTCAGCCTGTTTACCAGTGTAATTACACGCTTCTAACGCGTTTACCAGTGCTCATGTAAAAACAAACTCTATTACTTACTTTCAGTGATTTGAGGATTATATTGAATCATTTCATGTTTTATGCACTTTAGAGGTTGAAATTGCATTGCTATTTGTTTATGATGAACTGTGTGTGTTATGCTTTTCAGCCATTTTCAAAGCACTTCCTTAAAAGAACTCTAAAGCTCATAATGCATGTGAAACATAGCTTAAACGTGTTTCTAAACGGCATGCGTGATCTTATTCTTAACTTTTATTAATGTAAAATGTTTTTTTGTTTTGCAAAGTGAAGTTGACCTACATTCTGGCCTTGTTGTGGTTTGGGAGTCTCACCCTTATGTTCAGTCGAGGCCTGTTTTTAACATGCTTTTCAATGTCAGAACGTGGCTTATCCAGCTCTACTCTGTCTCATGCATGGCATTTTGAAAAGCAACCTGTTTCCATGCATTGAAAGCCATAGGGATTGCAAATAAACCCAGAGACTAAGTGACCCCTGCTGTTTTAGCCCGATATGTCTGAGAGTTTTATATCGGGCCAGACCTCGGAGGACCTGCTGGTGGATTTTGAGTCTCTCTTGAACAGTGGCAGCATCGATCTCAGTGAAGATCATCAAATCGTCATCATCTCCACTCCTGGCACGGCCACGGCCAGCACTGCAGCCGGCAACATCTTGCTGTTTGCCACCCCTCATCACACCACCACTGCCACCACGACCCTGCCAGACCACCGGAGACCCTCTTTGGGCCGCCCGCCGGTACGACTTCAGCCTCTTCGGACACCAGTGCATGTGTTTTATTCCATGCATGTGAACTTTAACCTTTATGGAATTTTCACCATTTGAAATTCCATTCCACAATGTGGGCTTGTAACCCAAATCCTGTAGGTTCAAAATCCATAAGGAGTGGTTCATGATCACCACTGTACTTGAGTAACGTATGCTTAAGTTAACAACTCAGATTTCTCGATTACCACTAGATTGTCGGCATGCAATTAGATGTTTGTTGAGGCAAGCGTTATTGTTTATGACGCCGTGCATTATTTAAATGGGTCATATGATGCAATTTCATTTTTTTCTTTTCTCTTTGGAGTGTTACAAGATCTTGGGGCATAAAGAAGATCTGTAAAGTTGCCTAAAGTCTCAAATCCAAAGAGATATAAAAGTTAAGAGTCAACCACTCCTACCTAAAACGGTTCGTTCTAACACGCCCCCACATGTCACGATGTGGGAAGATTTTCATAACGCCGCCAAAATGTTCACGCAAAGGAGAGGCGTAAATTTTATTCTTCTGTAGTATGTTGTTGTTGCCGCCGCCATGTCGTGAGCTGTGTGTTTCATTGTGAAAGCGAAAACTACCTTGTTTGGCCTTCCAAAAGAGGACGATACCAGCTTCGTCATGCCTAGAGCTGATCCACGCTGGTCGCTGATGGGAATCCTTCAACTCGTGGGGAGAGGATCGGACTTTACGGGGACGAAGCGGAGTCCAGCCGGGGTATCACATGTGTGCACAAGCCTCCTCGTCGAATCCGCAGCCGCGCCGTTCTTCAAGGCGCCGGTGTGACGCGTTTTGTTGTGAAAGTGAAACTGCTTTGTTTGGTCTTCCAAACGAGGACACGACTAGAAATCAGTGATTAAATTGTATTTACAGCAAACGAAAGCAGGAAACAGTCAGACCCATAATATTCAGAGGTGTGCAAGTAGGGCTCAGATTATCCAAAGTGATGGTCATGCGCATTTTGTTAGTAAAGGCGGATTCTGTACCTCAGCAGTAAATCTCATCACAGTTCCGATGGAGCAGAAGATTTACTACAAACAGTACGGCTCTGTGAAGTACTGCAGCTCCATCTGAACGCATGTTGGAAAACACCAATTTAATAACATTTTTCACCACTCACTTAATAACGTCAATCGTAGTGTTTGAAATAAATCTTCTGTGAGATGAGGGACTCTACCAGAATAAGGCAGCAACATAGTTCTAGTATTAAGCAGAGATAAAGGCCTTGGATTATTAAAAGATACTTATTTTAATGAAAATATAGAATAAGAACTCAGATAAACCGGATATGCGTAGGTGTGTTTATTAGTAACGCTGAATCAATGAAGCGTTGAATCTTCGTTTCAGGCTGCAGGATTTCTGGGTTTCTCTTCGAGGAGTAATTGGAGTTTCAGCGCGAGAGAGCCTTGGCTTTGGATGGAGATTACTACTGATCACGAACAGTGCTCACGAAAGGATACGCATGACAATGCAGCTTCTGCGCGAATCGTGATCTGATTCCATTTTGATTATCGGCAGCCCTAGTGCAGCGTATTTTATGGAGGAATGTTTCCTGATCTGGGAGAGTACGACGACAGTGCGGTGTTCTGACAAAAATGTACCTATCAGATTATGTACAACACGTTATTATCTACTGTAAGGGTAGGTTTGGGTGGGGTAGGTGTATACGTTAATAAGCCGCCAGTATAATATGCTGGAAGCAAAACATGAGTAGGGTAGCACTTTAGTTTGGATTATGTTACCATCTGTTTTAATGGGAGGTAGCACGATTGGACAGGGTAGCACAAATAGTCAGAACACCGGATGTTCGGACTAACAGCTCGTAAGGACGTTTTTTTTATCTTCGAAGACATTTGCCACTGATGATTCAAACGCGAGTTTTTTGTGCAGTGTAGAGTAGCGCTTGTTGTGTGTCATTTCTCTGATCACAAATGCAGAAATTGGTTTATGTTTACGCGGCACGATGCAACAACGCGTAAAAAGACAGAATAAGTCATTATAATCAATAATTATGTCCCCACTGGATGCAACAAATGCCTCGTTTGTAATGGGTTTTAATGTTTTTGTCTCATCGCTCCGGCCGGACAGGGCATCACAATATGGAAGGGGTGTACATTTCCGTCACACGCTTGTGGTATTCGGCCAATCACAACGCTCTGTATAGCTGGCCAATCAGAGCACAACTCGCTTTTTCAGACCGATTAGCTTTGTAAAAACTGACGCGTTTCAGAAAGGCGGGGCATAAAAGAGAAACAATAATGTAAAGTATATGGAAAATAATGTGTTTTTTAACCTTAAACCGCATAAAACATTTCATTACACCAAATACACAAAAATAATGTTCTTTTTAGCAACATCATATGACCCCTTTAATTACGCTGCGATTTTGTTATTGTAGTAAGGTTTTGTTTTGGGATGCAGAATTGGTGTATAAATGACTGAAGTTTCTTTTTTTTTTTTTTTTTTAGATGTTAATTGCTCTAGAAGGTCATAACCTCTGCTTTACTTTTGCTTTTTGATTTCAGGTGAAGAGGAAGTTGGATTTGGACAGCGATCATCAGTACATTTGCACATCCCGACCTGCTTCACATGGACCAGAACCTCCAGCCACACCCGCGCCTCCCAGAGGTACGTACGTTTGTTAAAATAGTCAAGAAAAGCTGGAAATATCAATCAAGGGCGAATATAAGTAGTGTTCAAAAGTTTGGTGTTGCTAAGATTTTCTCTTCTGAGAAGTCTCTTCTGCTCACCAAGTCTGCTTTTATTTGATCAAAAATTCTGTAAAATTGTGAAATATTATTAAAATAACTGTTTTCTATTTTAAATGTTAGTGTATTTTCTGTGATGGCAAAGCTGAATTTTATTACTCCAGTCTTCAGGGTCACATGCTCATTAAGAAATTTTAATATGGGATTTCAAGAAACTTTCTGATACAATGTGGAATATCAGTAATGGTTGTGAAACGCTATTTTGTGATCTTTGATCGACACGTAAGTCTCAAAAGATACTGCATTCATTTGAAATGAAGAGCTTTGTACCGTTCTAATGCCTTTGGTGTCACTTTTGATTAATTTAATGCGTACTTTCTGAATGAAAGTATTAATTTCACTCCTCCACTGCAGCATAAATCAGTTTTCCACATGAAATCCACTCTATTTTAGTGGCGAAAGTGGCTACGGAGAAGTCCCGCTACGACACGTCTCTGAATCTGACCACCAAACGCTTCCTGGATCTCCTGGCTCAGTCTCCAGACGGCGTGGTCGACCTCAACTGGGCCTCTCAGGTGCTGGACGTCCAGAAACGGCGCATCTACGACATCACCAACGTCCTGGAGGGAATCCACCTGATCTCCAAGAAGTCCAAGAACAACATTCAGTGGCTGTGCGTTCATCGTATGCGTCATTGTTTTACTCATGAATGAGTCGGAGTGTGTAGTTCTTTATCTGTGGTGTGTTCAGGGGGAACCGTATCGATGGGGCGTCCGTGGCCAGGTTTCAGGCGCTGCAGAGGGAGGTGTCTGAGCTGACGGAGGCCGAGGAGAAACTCGATGAGCTCATTAACAAATGCAGCTTACAGCTACGGCTCCTCACTGAGGACACGCACAACAAGAAATATCCTTCATCTCGGTGTGTGCGAGTCGATAGAGGAGAGCATGAGCTTCTCAAAATGTCCAGCAGCTCTTTATTTTAGACTAAAGTTAGTTAAGATTTAAATGTAACGATATATTCTAAATACTTGATACTTGCATATAGATTTCTTTCTTTATCTCAGTGCGTACATGTGAATAGCGGAGAGTGTAATCTTCTCAAAATGTCCTTTAGCTCTTTTTTTACTCTTTCTTCATGGTTTAGGTGTAGATTTGAGTGGTTTGTCGCTGAAATGATTTCTAAAAGTAGGATCTGAGCAGCTCGAGTAGACTAAGATGTTGAATTTGTGGATATTGTGATCTTTAACGGAAAGTCACGCTGGGATACGTTCGATGTGAGGACCTGCGTAACACGGTGAACCCGCCGGATCAGATCATCATGGTGATTCGAGCTCCGCCGGAGACGCAGATGCAGGTGTCTGAACCCACTGAGGTGAGAAAACACACTTATTTATTCTTATTTATCTGTATTTTTATTAGGGCTGTCCGTTTAATGCGTTAACCTGAGCTAGTTCTGGAAAACTCCGAGATGAAATATTTAATGCACTGGCCGCCCCAGACCTTAACGTATTAAATTTTGATAAAGGACGGACCCGACAAGCCGGGGTCCCGAAAGACTGTCGGGTGCGGGGTTCGGGTAATGTTAATGAATAGGTTGCGGTCAGGCTCGGGTTTATAGCTAAACTAAAACTATATGCAGTAGGCTACGCTGCTTTCATAGACACACGCGCACACATTATTGCACACGACAACACAGTACGGAAACTTTTATTAGTAAAATAGCTTCGACAGGCTACTGACTCACAACGTTATACTGTATTTATCTGCAATGAGGCGCTGTTTTTGAAGGAACTAAGCCTCATTGTAGAGAGAGACGCGCAGACGCGGTCGCACACGCAACGTTCATTGACTAATTAGCCTAATTTAATTCAAATAAATGCGACTTACCGCACTGCATCTCTGGTTCTGATTAAGCAGGGCGAACGCTAAGCAGCCGTAACTGACGAAAATGACCGAAATTTGCAGATGGAAGAAAGTCTTTGTATACACCATTCAAAAAAGATCGCAGATTATGTGACCGAAGAACTCGGTAATAAACTTTTAACGGTAAGTGTTTTTTCTTTGCCTGTCCAACTGCAGAGCCTTTAATGAGTCTGTTCTTTACATAGTATTGATTACGACATTGCATGAATCATGAAATAACATGCATTTTTTTTTAAATAGGCTATGGTGTGTGAAAAAAACAAAAAAAAGAAGATGGTAGGGGTCGGGACTCACATTAACTGTGCGCGGGTCGGGGCAGACGAAGAGTAGGGCGGGTTGCGGCTTCACTTAAGGGCCGGGCAACATTATTTGTGACCCTGGACCCCAACAACAGTCATAAGGGCAATTTCGAAAGGGAGATTAATACTACTATCTGAGCTGAATAAATAAGCGGTTCATGATGTATGGTGGGTGTAGATAGGAAAAAATATTTGCTGAGATACACACTTGTAAAAGTTGAATCTGAGGGTGCAAAAAAAGCTAAATATTGAGAAAATCGCCTTTAAAGTTTTCCAAATGAAGTTCTTAGCAATTCATTTTACTAATCAAAAATTAAGTTTAATATATTTACGGTAGGAAATTTACAAAGTATCTTCATGGAACATGATTTTTATTTAATATCCTTATGATTTTTGGCATACAAGAAAAATCTATCATTTTGACCCATACAATGTATTGTTGGCTATTGCTACAAATATACCCCAGCGACTTAACACTGCTTTTGTGCTCCAGGGTCACATTTCATACAGTGGTCTGTTGACAAATATGATGCAGGACAACAACTTCATAAATGCAGTTATGCCCTAAAATTCTAGATATTGGTGCAAAAAAATGCCCCTGTATGCGTTTTTGTCTCATATTTATATCACACGAGCAGCGAGAGCAGTATCACACGAGTGCTGATTTTGTCCCAAATATCACGAGTTTAAATGTGATTTTATAAAACAGACTAAAGTAAATAAGAAGTTGATATTGTGTTGTATTTTAAACACAATATTATGTGTTTTTGCTCAGTTTTGCAGAGAACATATTACCGTAGCAGAATTGTTGTGCATCTCCGAGCAACACAGCGGTTTTTAGTTTCTGAATGAATCTGCGTGACTTGAACGAATCGTGTGAATCAAATGAGGTCAAAGTCCATTCAAAAGAGAGCAGTTACTGATTCATGAGTACGAATTGAGCGTTTGAAACGAATCGATGAAAGATCAAAGACATTTACGCCACATGATGGCCGAGAGTTGCTATTTAGCTTCATAAAAAATAAATAAAAATAAAAACTGAAAAGGAGTCACCCAAAACAATTAAAAATTGTCATTTACTCAACCTCATGTCATTTCAAACCTTTCTTTTGTGTAACATAAAAGAAGTTATTTTGAAGACTGTTGGTAACAAAGCTGTTTTAGTTACCAACGACTTTCATTGTATGAACAAAAAATACTGAGATGTTTCTCAAATTATCTTATTTTATATTCCAAAGTTTATGTTAGGACGTTGTAGTCTAAATGTTTGTGTAATAAATTGTTAAATCAAATCAAATAATTATTTCTAAAGCAATAATTTGTCGGTTGCAAACGGTGTTTTGACAAGCTTGTCATAGCATGATCTCTTGCCTGTCATGAAAATGGTAGACCACAAAAATCCCGATACAGAGCGTGGAAGACTGGCTTCCTTGTATATTAAAAATGAGCGAGAGGTGGCGCTGTTTCCCTGAAAACCTATAGGCCTAATTATAATCTCTAAGCATGTGGCGAACCGTGCACAACAAAAGCGAAAGTCTCCCAACAAGATAGCAGAAGCTGGAACTAAACCAGTTCGTCGGAGAAAACAGGGTTCCTGAAAATTACTGCTGCTGGATATTTTATTTAAGCGCTTTCAAATCAAGCGCTGTGTTGTGTGGACATACAAAAGATTAAAGGTCAAAAGTGTTGATTATTAAAACGTAATGTAAACTCCAACAGTTGACCAATCAATCTAACATGCGTGAAGCACGTGATCTCCTGCGCTCAACTTCCTTGTTTACACTAACGTTAAACTAGAGCGTGTTATGCATCTGCAGCGATGTTAATATTTCTGGCAGCAGTCAGATGACTTCTCTCTCGTCTTGGATGCAGCGGGTAGGCCACGGCAGACCGACCGTTTTAGGAGAAAATGTATTTAGTCTGTACACAAAACGTATTGAATAGGCCAGTTTAGCATTTCAGTAGCCTATTTAATGCAAAAATTGGATTATATAGCCTATATCGTTGCAGATAGAGTGCACGCTCGGCCATCGCACTCAGTAGTGAGTTATATATTATTTGATAGTCTCATAATGTTATTGACTACCATTCAGCAGCTCACATTAGGTTTTCAAAGTTTCCAGTAGTGTTGTAAACGTTTACTGAAACTAAAAATATATATTAAAATAATAATAAGAATAATAACACAAAATCGTATAGATGAAAAAATAAAAATAGAAAACAGTTAGTTTAAATAGTAACATATCAAAATGTTACCAGATTTTTTTTTGTTTTTTTTTTGCGGTATTTTGGATCAAATAAATGCAGGGCTGGTGAGCAGAAGAGACTTCTTTAAAAAAAAAATCTTTCACTGGTATGCCTATAGTTTTGCGTAAAAAAGTATTAATATTAATAAGGCGTCTGAAGATTTATTTGACACGTGATTTCACATTGCTTTCTGTTTGTAGAAGGCGAATACATAAAGTAAACATTTATTTAATTGCGCCATTTTTTTTCCTAAAATTATAGTTTGATAGGAGTAGGTTTTTCGATAGTTTGCAAATAATTTTGCCTACGTTTTGTAGTTACGACATCTGTTGTGCGTTTTTATGAGCTTTTTTATAGGTCATACGATAACGAATTTATATTGTATCGACCTCAATCCGAATAATCGTATATAACTTTGGCCAGATCGGCCGCCCCTAAGAGGGATTTAAATACATAAAGGATATTTTGTTTGTTTACATTAATTATTGCAGGTTTGCGTCATATTCTGAGTTGCATTGTTTTTATTCATTTTTGAGGAATACTGAATCTGTGGGGGTTTTTTGTGAGTGAGATGAATTAATTCATATTCATACTTATTTTAGAACTACAGTAACATCTCCTGATTTCTCTCAACATGGGGACAAGAGAGATGTCAGTGAATAAATGGGAAAACAAAACAGCTAACGTGCGTTACTTATTAGAAAAAGGCACTCAATTTCTCTTGTAAATAAAAAGTAATCGTTACTTTTCTGTTACTTTGAAAAAAGTAAATCTGATACGTAACTCACGTTCGTGTTAATGCTTTCCCACCCCACCAACCAGTATAAAATTTAAACTGTTTTGAAAGTACAACACCGTGTTGTTTGTCCTCTCTTTTAAATTTCTGTTACCTGTCTCTTTTAGGGTGAACATGCAACCCCTTCCCTGATCCGTTTGCACCCTTGGACTGCGCTGCTTCTCTGTCCGCTGATCAGACGTGTTAGAAAACAATTTCGGTCTTTATGATTTTGGACGTTTAGGAATTGAGACCTATGGATCTAGGAAAACCAACCCTCAGTGGTTCATATAATTTAGTTTATTGCTTTGATTCGGAATCTTTTCAGAAATCGCTGCGAACTGGCTGCTTATGACATGGGATCACGTTTTTATGTTTAGTTTCTTACATCTATGATTATTCTCATTTGCAATACTGTACATTAGTTCCAGTGTAGAAGATTCGGTAAGCGCGATTCAATATCATATATTTGACTTACATGGAGTTTTCCTTTTGATGGGTCATAAACAGATGGTGGCACAACAGCTGAATAAGTTGTTATGGAATCTTTTTTCTGCCCACGCTAAAGGTAACTTTTTATCTCGACCGTTTCTCTCCTTTTTTTTTTTCTTGCAATTCTGAGAAAAAGTCTAAATTGTAAGGTATAAACTCACAGAATTGTTAGATAAAAAGTCAAAATTACATTTTGTGATGAAAAAGCAAAAACTGCAATTGGAAGATGTAAACTGTATTTTTCCATAGAGTAAACAGGCTTCCATAAGTCTGAATAGACATCTCTTTCACAGGCATAATCAGACTGTGTTGTATTGTGGTTGTTCTGGTCCGCAGGACACCTAACATTGACAGACTGGCTCTGGAAGGGGTGAAACTGACCCAACACATAGCTGCTGCACCGCTCTGCACTCCCAGCAGGGCTGCGTTCCTCACAGGCAGATACCCTATCCGGTCAGGTCAGTGCTGCAGTTACTGCACTTTGAGTACTGCTGAAATAAGCAACGTGTGCAGTTTTTAAAGCGTTGTTAAGACTTAGTGTTAAAGTGTTAAAAACACTATTCTGTGTATGAGAGATTGCTGATAATTAGCAGGACACATATTATTATTATCTATAATTACAGGATAAATAATTATGATATTTTATTATGATTTTTTAATGTTAAGTAATGGGGGCACATCTAGGTTTGAATTAATATTTATACACTTTAGTAGATTCATTGTTTATTCCTTTAGTCACATTTATGCAGCACACTTATAACAAATGGTCAGTTTGTCTTTTTAATATTGGTTTAGGTTTTTCAGTTCATCTGCACATTTGAATTTTTTTCTTTTTCTTTTTGGATGTCATAGGTATGGCAGCACATGGGCGTATGGGAGTTTTTCTCTTTTCTGCATCGTCAGGGGGCCTTCCGCAAGAGGAAATCACCTTTGCCAAGGCTGTCAAAGAGCAAGGCTATTCCACTGCTGTAATTGGTATGTTACTTGCATAACTCTGGTTATCTGGTAACAGGGTCCAGTTAAGTATGTCACTGTGGAAAATGCCTCAGGCGTGACCAATGACAATACGCATGGTGGCTTACAGACAGGTCACGGGAATGACAAGGGTCACCTGTCATTGCGCAATTCTTAAAATATCTCTTGTTCGTTCTGACTGCAAGGAGGGAAGGGTATCGAGGTCACTATCTGTCAGTGAATTGGAGTTATACTGTTAACCTTAAAATCGTTTGGTATCTCATTAGGTATATAAACAGCTCCACATTTCAAACAGCTCATAGTTCAGATTTTCCAGTGTTGTTAATTACAAATTGGGCTATTATCTTTTCAAAAATATCAAATTCTATATAAATTTATTTTGGACTTACTCAGAGCATTGTAGTGTTATACAACCTATAAAATCTCATGATTGAGTGCAGTGATGTGCAAGCTGACTTGGCGCTTATATCTTTGGACTGATATGCAGTTAAATAGCATCTATAATGGCAGATTGTTGCTTAAGGGTCCAATTAGCGATTTAAATTTTCCTTTCTCTTTGGTGTTACAAGCTTTTGGTGCATAAAGAAGTTCTGTAAAGTTTCGAAGACTAAAGTCTCAAATCCAAAGAGATATTCTTTTAAAAGTTAAGAGTTAACCACGCCTAACTAAAACGGCTCTTTCTAACACGCCCCACATATCTACCTCACTAAGTGGAAATATTAGCATAATGCCGCCCAAATGTTAACTGCAAAGAAAGATGGTGTAACTTTTATTCTTGCTGTAGTATTGTTGCTGCCTCCATGTCGTGAAGGCGCTGTGTTTTTTTGTTGTGAAAGCGAAACTACTTTGTATTGGTCTTCCAAAAGAGGAATATTCTTCTTCATCATGTTGGGAGCTTATCCGTGCTGGGTATTGCGAGGAAATACTACAACTTGCCGCTGTGGATCGCCGGATCGCTTCTCACCGTTGACTTCGAGTCCAGCCGGGGTCGTCAAATGGGTTGCCGCAGCCCGCCTGACCACTCCCTTTGTCAATCCGCTCCTCTACCCTCCGGCTGTTCCTCACTTATCCCCGCATCTGCTCACTCTAGCCCGGCGTGTGTGACACTGTGTTTCGTTGTGAAGCGAAACTACTTTGTTTGGCCTTCAAAAATGGACACGACTAGAAATCGAAATGGTGTAGAGTGACCGAGTAGGCCCTTGCTAACCTCACTTTTCCGGCACGTACATGCCTTTTCATCTTTTGTAGGAATCACGGTGGGGTTCAAGCAGGCTACCGAGTTATGTTTCGAATCAGGAGGGTAGAGCCAGAATGGGGTGTTATGGTTTTTTAGACAAATTGCATCCTTCATAAAAATGACTATCCTATCGCCGCACACATAAGTCCCAGTTTATTAGAGTTTTCATAGAATGATGGGACGTGCACTCCCACTCAGCTGCCAAACTGTTCAGCTGACGATGGGTGCTCTCCTGCGATTTTATGCAGGCACCCTGCTGGTTTGTCGGATTCTGACAAAATGCAGTGTTTTTTCAGAAAAGTGTTTCAAAACCACAGGCAAGACGAATAATTCAAGGTAATTGTCCCTGAAAATGGGGCTTACGCCCTTCGCTGCTCTGCCTCGCCCTCATTCCCCTCATGATTAAGTTCATGTTTATCACTTTCCTCTGTGCATTGGGCCTAGTTACAGTTTTGAAATAGGAGTCTTGCATGAAGCTGCAAAATCAACTGACAGTTGAGGTGAGGTGGTTAAATGCTGGTCTGCGTCGAGTAACAAAACAGGTTGTGCCAAAAAAAAACCCCCCCGGATAATACAGACCTGGTCGAAAACCATAGGCCCCACAGACAAGGCACTTCCTGAACGAATCGGCTTGTCCCTTCCAAATTCTGTTAGGGATGCAGAGAGCATATTGTCTAAATAGCGACACTCGGAAACTGACATTCCCCAAAGGCTCCTTAACACCGAGGATGATAGAGAGCCTACAAGCGCTTATTTGATATTTTCGAGTCCCGGTTGCATGCAAACCTGGGAAATTTGTGCTTTGTTTGCAGGTAATGTCTATGTGAAACTTTGAACTACCAATTTGGTGAGACAAATAAGCAGACAATACTTTACAGATGTGGCGTGAAGATGGAATACAGGCATCATCTGTTGTCTTTGAGAGCAAAATTATAGTAGCTTCTATTTCAGTTCCAATTTGTACAAAAAAAGTTGCATGACGGGTACATGTTCCAGTTGACTTTAAAGTGACTGTTTTGGGACTGTTGTGATAGCTCATCTATATTATATTCACACTGCTATCTTCTAGAAGCCCAACGCTTTGAGTACATAGTATTCTAATGTTACTTAGACAGAAATAAAAAAAATATACTTTGTAATACAACCGTACTGTAAAAAGAAAAAAAAAAAGTTATGTACACTTCACAATACGTTCCATTTGTTAACCTACTACACATATTTAAAATTACAATCAAAAGTTCAGCGTTATATGATTTAATGGCGCCGAGCTAACATCACTACCAATGCAAAGTGTATTTTTATAACTATGTTACAAGTTAATAACTACACTAAATCAAATGTATTGCTCATTGTTATGTTAGTTAATGCATTAACTAATGTAACTAATGGGACCTTATTGTAAAGTGTTGGTACAAAGGATGTTATAGAAATAAAATAATACATATGTATTAATTTATTCACTTGCAAGAGTTAAACCCTCAGAAAACTGCAGGGAGAACTTTAAAGTTTATGTGGCAACAAGTTTTTCAAATGTTTCTCATTACAAATCCAGTGAAATGCTGTAAACTTCTGTTCACAAAAATGTTAGAAATGATATGAGTTGGAAAATAAAGTGAACCTGGTGCATGTTGCCTTCCCAAATGCATATTAAACTCGTAGCACATGCAGAGATGACGTTCATAATGAAACGCTGAAAACACCAGATCATGAACTGCATCAGTGTAATTTAACATGCCAAACTTCGTTCTGAAATGCAAGTAACAGACTTTATTTATATTGCCGCTTTTTGAGATTTGATAAGCACGCTGAGGTTCAGACTTTACTGAAAATTTTCCATGGTGAGATACTGAACAAAAGTTAGGAGGAGAAACATTCAGTTCCAGTTTCATTTTTTGCTTAATGTAATGTTTTGCCAATTATCAGTTGCTGATTTTTATAAACAATTTTTTTAGGGAAATGGCACTTGGGTCTCAACTGTGAAGACAGTGCCGACCACTGCCACCATCCTAACTCTCTTGGCTTTGACTACTTCTACGGCACCATTATGACGCATCTTCGGGACTGCCAGCCTGGACAGGGCTCTGTCCTACATTTCGTACATGCCTACATCCCATACAAGGCTCTTAGTATTGGTCTAGTTTCCCTGGCATTACTCCACATTAGAGGGATTATAACTGTGACCAGGAGGGTAGTGTTTGGTTTTCTGGTCCTGGTAGGGGTTGTGGTGAGTCTCTTTGGTGTGTTGGTGTACACATTCCCCAATCTAAATTGCTTTGTCATGCGAGGGGCGGAGATTGTGGAGCAACCATATACATCAGAGAACCTCACACAAAGGATGACCAGTGAAGCCATCGAGTTTCTGGAAAGGTATGTGTCTGCTTTTTATAGTAGCGTTAAGGTGCAAAAAGCTTTTTTCAGAGACTTGCTTTGAGCTTAAAAAATGCAGTGATTGAATTAATATCAGGGGAAATTTTCAATCCATTTGAAAGGTCTGTATTGAAAATTAAGGTCTTGTTTATACCTCTGCATTATTAATTTGATTAACCCTCAAAAGGTAAGAGTTCACCCAAAAATGAAATTATGATGTTGTCCTTTTCTTTCCAAAGCTGTACTACTCTATTTCTTCCATGTAAAAGGAGACATTTTGAAAATGTGACAGGTCTCTCGACTAAATGCTGGAATCCACTACAAAACTAAAATGGGAACAGATTTTAAAACACTACGAATCATACACTTGACAGTGCTCAGAAAAACTGAGCATCATACAGTAACCGACTGAGGATCACACAAAAGCTAAATTTTATGTTTCAAATGCAAAAACATGCAGAAACGTGCACCTTTATGCAGACAATATTTGTTCTAAAATATCAAAATATCTGCTCAAAATACCAAACATGTTTGAAATCCTCTGACTGGATGGAATCAGTGGTCCCCAAACTGCAAATCGCCAAACATCTAAAGGCAAATTGTGTATTCCAGCCTTAAGGCCTTTCAATTTTCAAGCATCAAAAAGACACAAAAGCACCAGCAAAGTAAAATTTTTTAGAATAATGACCACCTTCATTGCTTGCTTCAGAAGATTTTAAATGTTTGAAATCATCTGGACACTTTTATGCGACTAAGAATGACTTGTGTCCTTTGGAATTTGGAACCAAATTCCTTTGTGTGGAAAGAATGCACTAGTACCGTTCTTTAAAATGTCATGTTAAGTTCCCCGAAGAAAGAAGTCACATGGAGGACATAGAGGGGATGACAAGGGTGATATATAATGACAGTAATGTCTTGACATAACATTTTCTTGAACTAGTCTTTAAATGAAAAACCGATCTGTCCCTCAACTCTTAGGGTGATGATACACGGGGCAACTTTTTTAAAAATGTTGCTGGGCAACTTTGGCCAATGTTGCCGTCAAAGTGCAACCAGTTTAGACACAGGGCCCACGACCGATCTAATGTATCCAGATAGAAATGTGTTGCCCATTCTCATTGGGAAAGTGCCCAAGCAACATTGCTCCGTTGCCCCGTGTATCTTCAGCCTTACCTGTATCACAGAGAAGTTTTCAGCTACAGATCCGATAAAAGATTCATATAGTAATGATCAAGGCTGAATTCTGGGCTCTCTTTGCAACGTTGTATGCATCGTGAGGCACTGACATTGCATAATGTAAATCAAAGCCTTGTGAAAACTCACATAAAAGCAAATTCCTTTCAGCCAGGCTCTAATCTAGTGCTTTGTGTTTGTCCAATGGTAATGTAAAGATTGAACATTGAAGTTTTTTTTTTTTACAGGAATTCAGAGAGGCCATTCTTGCTCTTCTTCTCATTCCTTCAAGTCCACACTGGACTTTTTGCCTCTCATCTCTTCAGGGGAAGGAGTCAGCATGGCCTCTATGGTGATGCTGTCATGGAGGTAGACTGGAGTGTAGGTACTGAAAGACTTTTGACTTGTCACGTGAATAATCTAAATATACTGATAATTTAAAGTGAGTACAATAGATGGTCTATTAACTGTACTACTTGTTTAGGTGGGTTTTATTGCCTTTAATTAAGGTATCCTTATTGTATTTGCAAAAAATTTGTCTTCTGAGGCAGCTGATCTGAGAAAAAAAATCATCACAAACCCAATGAGCGTGACTCTTAAAAGGGCACAATAAATGGTTTCTAAAAATATCTTTGAAAAAAATCTAATACCAAATGAGTATAGTTACCATATAAATGCAAAATGGACATTGTTAATAGCACAGAATGAATACTGTCATCACTGTTGCATGAGAGTGTTCGGGAGAATAAGCAGAAGGAATTAATAGATTTTTCTGTCTGTGGCAAACAGCAAACTGGTAACCAGATAATAGGATTGTGCATTTTACGTTTTGGAGGTAACAAGATATTTTAAGGAAATTCATGTTAAGCTGCAATTTATATTTGTCTTGCATTATTCAAGCATTAAAGCATAAGCTTTTAGATATAATGTGTTTTAGCATCATAATACAAAATATTATGCCAATATTCAGTCAAGTGTGTCAAAATGTTTGACTGGTAGAATAAAAGGTTATTTTTGACACAGGTGAATTGCAGAAACTAATTAGAAATTAGTGTAAAATCATAAACTAGATTTGCATTTCCTAAAGGAAACAAAGTAATAAAGTTTTAGGTTTAAGTTGTTTTTTCAAGCTTTGGTTCTGCACAGTGGCTTAGGGTTAAACCGATAGTTAACCCAAAAATGACAATTCTGTCACCTGCTCGGTGGCACCCAACTGAATAGTATGGAATTTATCAAAAGTGTTTAGTTACCTAAAATGTACTTGTCTTTTGGCGTAAGAACGACATCCTATACGGTTGGAATGACCATGGGTAAATTCATGACAGAAGTTCATTTTCGGGTGAATACTGTTTTAGCTTTAAATAATGTAATGCATGAAAAAAAAGCCAATTACAATTCAAGAATATAATAAGCCACTACATCTGCAGACAGTCAGAACTTAAAGGCACCTCTTCTGTCATCACTTGAACCATAAGTGTAACCAGAGAACTTTCTTTAAACACAAATCCCTCTTCTTTCCCTATATTTCGGCTTGTTAGACCTTGTAAAATGCTTGTGGTGTTTTTCAGTTGTATGTTTTTTATATAATAGTACGTGCTTTGTGTTAATGAATTGCAAAAGCTTCAACCTTAGTGTTATGTATTTAAACAAAGCCCAAATGAGAATTTTGATATAAATCAATACTGCATTGCACTGGAAGATGTAACTTTTCCAGTGGTTATAGCTAAATGTTGCACCAGGTTGGTTTTATCATTTTAATATCGATATAATTGTCAGTCTGACTTATCACAGTGTTGCTGCTTTTCTTAGGTCAGATCATGCATACTTTGGAGCGCTTAAACTTGAAGGAAAACACACTGGTGTACATGACTTCAGATCAGGGGCCTCACCTGGAAGAGATTTCCATTCACGGAGAGATGCATGGGGGCTATAGTGGCATATCAAAGGTTCCCCCCTTGGGGGGGGGGGTTACCCGGCGTTTACCTTAATAATATTCATGCAAGCCATTTACCAACCCGTGTGAACAAAGCACACATTTCAGCATTATTTTGCAGTTTTAAATATGAGGTGAACATTAACAATGTTTGATTTACATCCTTTTGTTTCTCGTGCCCACTCGTGACACTGGCAATCAACCAACGGGGAAGGTGGAGTCGATCCAGATCTCAATTGGCACAACGTCTTACCTTCAGTAGTTATGGATGACCCCACTAGCAACATTGTATTTTCCCCACGGGGCTGAATTTAAGCTGGTGCCTTCCTACCCAGCGACAGGTGAAACATTCCCTAGCAACAAATCTGCCAGTCAAGATGTGGTTACTGAACCACAATGTGAACAATGGATCTACTAATCCCTGAGGTAGATTGAAATATGTTTGATATACAAAGTCAATAGATTAGAATGGGGTTTCAGTCACTCAAGATGAGCATATAAACAGGCATAATTGCGCAGTGCATTACACTTGTTTTCATTACAGACCTTGATGGTCAATGACTCTTGCCTCTGCTGCAAGGCAAGTGGAGCTTTCTGACATGAATTTTATGTGTTCATTCCTGCAATGCCCACTGAATCGTCAGATGGCCCGCCGCCAACAGTAAGTCCTACTTTAATACCTCTTGTGACGTGTTTTTAACAATAACTATTTTGGTACCCCTTTACAATAACTCCTTAGTTACTTAGTTAACTAGATTGTAACTTTACATGACCGAGACTCACTGAACTAACACTAACTAAATCACTGACAAAGAGTCATCAATACCAAGTGGTCATATGATGTTGTTAAAAATAACGTTATTTTGTGTATTTTGTGTAATGAAATGTTTTTATGTGGTTTAAAGTTCAAAAAACTTTATTTTCCACGTACTGTACATTATTGGTTCTCCTCTATGCCCCGCCTTTCTGAACGCGTTGATTTTTACAAAGCTCATCGGTCTTAAAAAAACGAGGTGTGCTGTGATTGGCCAGCTACCAGTGCATTGTGAGTGGCCGAATACCTCAAGCGTGTGACGAAATGTTATGCCCCTCACCATACTGTGTCCCGGCCGGAGCGACGAGACAAAAAAACATGAAAACCCATTATAACCGCGTCATTCGTTGCATCCAGTGGGGACATAATTACTGGTTATTATGACTTATACTGTCTTTTTACGTGTGTTGCATCGCGCCGCGTAAACATAACCATGTCTGCATTTGTGATCAGAGGAATGACAAACAACAAGTCCTACTCTAAACTGCCCAAAAAACTTGCTTTATATATAAAAACTCTTTAAATATAAAAATTTACTTACAGTCTGTGAGTCAGAACAGCTGGCATTGTAGTCTTCTCTCCCAGGATCAGTAAACAGTCTTTCATAAAATGTGCTGCACACATCTGATATTTGGGTTGAAGTGTTCTGACACAGGTTGTTAATAAAACGTACCCACTTATTTCTAGTCTGTCCATTTTTGGAAGGCCAACAAAGGATTTTTCTCGCTTTCCACCGTAACACGCGGCACCCCACGGCCGGCCCTTGATGAGCTGGTGTCCTAGGTGCGCCGAAGCCGGGCTATACGGTGAGAACCGGCCCGGGGCTAGAGTGAGCAGAGCCGGCGGATTCGCTAGTGAGCGGTGTCGGGTGGCCTTGCGGCAACCACATGTGACGATCCCGGTCTGGACTCCGCTTCGTCCACTGTGAAGCCGATCCGGCGATCCACAGCGCAAAGTTGTATTTCCTCAGCGACCAGCATGGATCAGCTTTAGGCATGACGAAGCGGATATCGTCCTTCTTTTGGAAGGCCAAACAAAGGGTTTCGCGTTCACAACGGAACACACAGCGCCTTCACTACATGGCGACAACAAAACTACAGCGAGAATAAAAATTACACCTTATTTCTTTGCGTGAACATTTGGCCGGCATAATGCAAATCTTCCCACATCATGATTAGATTGGTGGGGGTGTGTGAACGACGTTTTAGGTAGTGGGCTGACTCTTAACGTTTTATAAGATGCCTCTTTGATTAGACTTTAGTCTTTGCAACTTTTATAAGTCTTCCTTTATGCACCAAGACGTGTACCCTGTGTTTAACTTTCCGCAGGAGCAATCCGGACGCGTACAACGGACAGCGTGACTCAGACTACTTGTATTTAATATTTCCGAAGCATATCTGTGTCCGCTCCGCGGGACCGTGTCCCTACATGCCGTCGTAGATCGGCTTAACCATACAACATGTGAACAAAAGAATTGCCCAGCGTTAAACTTGCCCACTGGCGTCTTTATATTGTTTACCGACGGATTGTAACAGTTCGAGTAGCACGGGCTTCTTCATACAGCCTGCGCATGCGCAGTAGCCTACTGTCTCAAAAAATGTGAGGCACACAGATGTCCACTCGGAGCCTCCGCGCACACTCTGATGACGATTTTTACGTCACGCATACCATAGCGGACCCCAGCGGACTCTCGGACTCGGAAAGTATAACACAGCTTGTAACACTCCAGAGAGAAAGGAAAAATTTTAATCACATCATATGACCCCTTTAAATGTATTGTTCTCCGTTATTTAATGCCCTAGTTTTGTTTTTTTTTTGTTTTTTAATTTGGGCCTAAGGAAGTTTGTAACGTGTTTACCAACACTTAATAGAGTACTTAATTGAGTAGTCTATTAGCTGAAAAGTCCACATTGCTCTATGTTGCAATGTAAACAATGTAAATTGAAGTCTACTTAATGTACAGTGGAGATCAAAATTAGAGAACAACCTACAGTTTCCTAAATTTCAAGGTCACTGCTTGTTTAGTCCTATTTGAAGTTATCCTAACAGAAGTAAAAGCACTGTTTTTTAAGCATATTTCATGAGTTATATATATTCTGAAGCACAGTATAAAAAGACACTGATCAAATTAAGAAACACCTTACATTAGTGTGTGTATCTGGCACCTGGTGCAATTTCCTTAATTTATACAAACCCTATCTAACTAGCAGAATTCATCAACTTTTTCCCTGGATTGTAATATGGTGAGCCGTTCCCAGTGACGGAAACCTCTGCAAAGCGGTGTCCAATAAGCCATACAGCATGCAAGAGAGTTAATTGTTCTAATCTGTTTTTCTAGAATATTGCATTTAACACTGACACTACCCATTCAAGTCCCCCATTGCTGGTTGTCCCTGTATACAAATACATTAGATACAGTAATAATGGGAATCTGTCAACACGCCGCTGGAATTGCTCGCCATTCAGTGCTGAACAGTCAAGGTCTGTCCTTGCATACAGTGTCTCGACGTGGAGAATTTGGACTGAATGTGGCACTCAGCAGTGACCAAGCCACTCATCATCAGAAAGAATCAAAAGGCTAAGCTCATCTTTGCTGAGGTGCATGTTGTGTGGAGAGAGGAGAACTTGTCCAAAGTTCACTTTAGTGATGAGATCAACTTTAATTTATTTGGGTCTGATGGGAAACGTTATGCTCGTCATCAAACTGGACTGAACCCAAAGTGTGTAAAGAAGTCAATGAAAGGTGGAGGAGGAAGTGTCATGATTTGGGAGATGTTTTGAGCAGCAGGATTTGGGCCTCTTATACAGCTACATGACAGAGTGAATGCAAATGTTTATCAGAACCTCCTGCGGCTACATGCTGTCCCTTCCCTGTGTTCATTGCCCAATCAGCCAGCAATTTTCATGCAAGACAATGTCCCCATCACACTGCAAAACTGGTAAAGCAGTTCTTGAAGCTGAAAACACTGAAATAATAAAATGGACAGCCCAGAGTCCTGATCTAAATCCGATTGAAAATCTCTGGAAAATCCTTGACGACAAAGTTAAGAAACCCACTACAGTTACCAAACCATGGAAGAGACTGGAAGAAGAGTGGACCAAAATCACACCAGCACAGTCTGAGAAACTAGTGATATCCTGCAGCCGCAGATGTGCTGAAGTCAATCAAAGCAGGAGCCTCTACAATCCTACTAATTTTTGACTGCTATAAACCTTCAATAACTTTTAGTGAAATCTTTCTTCATACTACAATCCTTGCGTTTCTCTATTTTGATCACTGTCACTGTGTTTCCACAAAGTAAAGGTTTTTTGTGGAGTGCCTTGGTATATTTTGTTAAAAACTTTGTGTCTACTAGCATGGTCATACCACAACTAAAATTCCTTCAAATAGAATGGATGAGATACACTTATTTTCGGTCCTTACTGAAGCAAGTGTGCATAAGTGTTCTTTAATTTTGACTCCACTTGTTACGTAGAATTGGGTATACCGTCGCCTCATGGGGTACTTCTCTTGTTGAGATGCCTAAAGGGTCAGGTACGGTGTGATGGATAAAGCGGCTATATTTTGTTGTTTTTAAAGTTTGGAATTTTTTTTAAGGTGGGTTTATATAAATATTAATGAAAGCAAAAATAAGTGGCCCCCTATATGTAGTTTCATAACAGGATGTTGTTTTTACTGCGACTAACCTCGTGACAAAGGTGTCTACGTGTCAGCCATTTCAATTAGCAATTGTTTAGGATATCGGGGTAGTTGATGAGGAGAGACTTTTATGATAAGACTATGATAAGAGCAAATATATCATGATCAGGGGGAAAAAGATAAATGATATTCTAGTACAGAGGACTACGGGTAGATAAATTAGATAGATTGTTTGGTGCTGGAATTGATGGCGAAATAGTATAGAGAAGGTGAGGACTGAGTCTTGACATGGGAAAAGCAGCGTTCGGTTGTTCCGCCAGGGTGCAATCTGGAAGGCCTTTTTCCCCCCGTGGGACCCCGGACGTCTACCCAGAGAACACTCGGCCTGCTGCCACACTCAGTCGTGCTGCGCATCCAGCCCTACGTCCGGTCCATGACCCTCCGCTGCTCTGACAGCAAAGAACCCTCAGAAGCACGCGCCCCTAGGCACACTGGGACCCCCCACATGCGACTCAGTTCTGGAGGTCATACGGGCAGCAGTAAGCCGTCATGCACAGAGTCTGAAGCCTGTTCCAGTACAAGTTTCTCCTCTGCAAATAGTATGGAAGCCCTGGCTCCAGCCCTGCTGCTCGTCTCTCAGTCAGCTTTGCACATGTGAACGAGATCATCAGATAGAGAAGCTTCGAAATAAGCTTAAAAAAGAATAGTCAGGTACTCAAATTCCTATGGCTTTATCCTATGGGTTAGTTCACCCAAAAATGAAAATAGCCCATGAATTCCCCTCAGGCATCCTAGGTGCATGACTGTCGTTCTTCGACCACCAGTCGGATGTTCATATAAAAAAAGCATGAAACTCATACGTCATCATCCTGGGGCGCTTCCAGTAAACTGTTGGGCACAAGCAGACTTGAAGTGATTAGTACATTTTGATATGGAGATTTTTCTTACAAAACCACCTTCGCTACAGGACCCTTGAGTCACCGTCCGCGGAGTTGCCGGTTGTTGGGCAGTGTCTGTTTTTTATTTATTCGATTGGGAGGCTGTATTGACTTTCTTTGGACTGGATGACTGACACCCGCTGACTGCCATTAAACAGCGTGGAAGATCAAAGACCATTTTTAATATAACTCGACTGGCATTCGTCTGAAAGACAAAAGTCATATACACCTAGGATGGCGTTTGAGGTGAGTCAAGAATGGGCTAATTTTCAGTTTTGGTTGAACGATCCCTGCACGAAGGGTAGGTAATACTTAAAAGATAAGCCGAAAAAGTGCCAATTCGGGCTTATTGATTTTCCTCTGTCGTCCAACACCATGGATGACAGTCGTTCTTTTGTGGAACACAAAAGAAGATATTTTGGTTCACAGAAGTATTTGTATAAATTTGGTAAACAAACAGTTTTGGTGACCACTGCATTTTATGTTCTATATCTTTAATGTTCAACAGAAAAAAGAAAGTCAAAAAGGTTCAGATCGAAATGAGGGTTAGTAAAGATGACAGTTTAAATTTTTGGGTGAACTGTCCCTTTAACTTAGCTTAAATAGTATTTAAAAGTCGTCACGTAATGGTGTTTAGATAGTTTTGGATGATGACATGCTAAGTCAAAAGTGATTCGTTGGGATGTTGGCGAGGACTAAAAACTTTCCACACCGGCGACGCGTCCGTGGGGTCCCAATCACCATGTTCACCACGAAATTGCTTGGTTTTAAAGTGATTTCTGTGTGAGCTGTGCTTCCTACATCGATGGACAATGTATGCCTGCAAAATTTGGTTTATTTGACTGAACTGTAATGGGTTAAGTGTACAATTGCACTGTAAACAATCTAAAGAACGATATTATTCTATACAGGTTTGGAAGAAAGAGAAGAAACGGAAAGAAAAAACAATACTGCACACATTTGCTAGCCAAATTTGTATCAAGATGGCACATCTAAGGTCATTTGTGGTAACAGTGTTTGTAAGTACAGCCATGTTCTCTGTTCTGAGTTCTGTATTTTTCCTAGTCTGGAGATGTATCATCCTGATTGAACATCGTAAGGTGAAGGAGTTTGTGAAGCAGTAATTACAGCCTTTATTTTCGTAAGCTTTCATCTATCCTGCAACCGGTAACGACTCAATATCCGTAATGCCTCTTTTTACTTTTTTGCTTATTGGTGCTCTAATGGTATTTATTGTGGTATTATTGGTATCCAATCTGTTTTGCTTATTTTTGTTACTAATCAGGCTGAATGGTTTACAATTTTTGCCAGCCATAAGTGGCTCTCCACGATCTCAACATCATGTTCATTACACTAATCTCATCACATAAAAAATGGTTTGTGTCAGGAAATAAAAACGTTTTGAATAATTTTTTTTAAGAGCCAGATATTTATTGGTATTATGCTGTACTTTATGGCTTGATGTATTTATCCCTGTTTCTGGAATACGACCCTGGCCGAATCAAAGCGGAAAGAGCGGTGAGGGGCCAAGGAGGTTTGCACATACAATGAAGTTGGTTATAGTGCACACAAAGCTCCAGTACACGGAGACCAACAACACACAATATAAAAATGAGATGTGGATAAAATACACATGCTAATATAACACAAAAAAGAAAAATGGATGTATGGTGTGGTAAGCGGAATAGAATAGATAAAAATAAGTTGTCGGGCTTCTGGGTTTAGGGTGCTAATAATTAAATGTTACTTGCACATACTGTAGCTTTAATGGCACAATGGAGGAACCTTAACTTGTCATGAGGTAGATTCCTTGTAAAAGAAACGGTTCTTCGTGCCTGGCTGTCCGGTATGCGGTGCCCTTTGTAACGCGACCATGATGCCAAGTTCAAAAAGGAGATTGCTTTGGAGTGATGGATCTCGAGAGTGATTTTCCTCACTCTGGATGATACGTTCTTGGAGGTAGCAGGGGGCACCATAATCCTTCAGCAGTCCGAACCTGCTCTTATTCTTCTGATGTCTGAGGTTGTAGCGGGGGACCCAAACCAGACAGTTTTGTTATTGCAGTGCACCAGAACAGACCTCGTGATGGCTGAGTGAACTGTTTCTACTCCTGTGCAGGGTGACTTTCCTCCGCTGGGCGAAGGAAGTACAAACTCGGCTGGGCCTGTTTTTTAACAGGGATCAATGTGAGGTCCCCACTCAGTCCTTGAGAGACTGGGGCTGCCCAGGAACCTAATGACTCCACTGTCGTTTACAGGTGTGCTAATCCCTATGTAGTGGGGGGAGTGCAGGTGTTCCTCGCTGATTCCCGATCATCGCCACTGTTTTGAGCGTGTTGAGCTCCAGTTTGTTGAGACTGCACCAGACAGCCAGTTCTTTAACCTCCTGACTGTAAGCAGACTTGTCACTGTCCTGAATGAGGCCGATGAGTTTGGTGTCGTCTGCAAACTTCAGGAGCTGACAGAGGGGTCTTTAGAGGTGCAGTCATTGGTTGAGGTAAAGCAGGGAGAGACGCACCCCGAGGGTGCCATGCGGGGGGGCGTTTGTTGGATGGAATTACAGTTCTCACTAGCTGTTGCTATCGGTCAAAAGCTGTTATCCTTGACAGATAAGCTAGACAGAGAACTGTTCGTTTGGTCTGGAGAGTGGCTTGGATGTGTTAACGAGCTGAAGTCCCCAAACAGGATCCTCACATAAGTCCCTGTTTTGTCCAGATGCTGAAGGATGTAGTGCAGTCCCATGTTGACTGCATCATTCACGGACCTGTTTGCTCGGTAAGCAAGCTGCAGGGGGTCTAGTAAGGGTCCAGTAGTGTCCTTCAGATAAGCCAACACCAACTTCTCAAATGTCTTCATGACCACAGACATTAGGGTCACAGGTCTGTAGTCATTAAGTCCTGGTATCTTGGGTTTCTTTGGGACGGGGACGATGGTGGAGCTTTTGAAGCATGAAGAGACTTCGCACAGCTCCAGTGATCTGTAGAAGATCTGTGAGAAGATGGGGACCAGTTGGTCAGCGCAGGTTTTCAGACAGGCTGGTGTCACACCGTCTGGGCCTGGTGCTTTTCTTCTCTTGTTCTTTCTGAAAACCTGACACACATCATCTTCACTGATCTGAAACGTAGGATTGGGGAGAGGGGGGTTGCAGGAGGTGTTTATGGTTGTGTGGAGAGATTTCAGCGGTAGTGGGGGGTTAACTGGATTTCAAATCTACAGTACTCAGTTCGTCTGCCAGTTGTTGATTCTCCACTGTTCTGGGGGATGGTGTCTTGTAGTTGGTGATGTCCTTCAGGCCTTTCCACACTGATGCAGGCTCATTCGCAGAAAACTGGTGTTCTAGTTTTTTAGCGTAGTTCCTCTTGGCCACTCTAATCTCCTTATTCAGTGTGTTTCTGGCCTGATTGTACAAGACTCTGTCCCCCCTTTTGTAGGTGTCCTCTTTGGCCTGACAAAGATGACGAAGTTTTGCTGTAAACCATGGTTTATCATTATTGAATGTTAAATGAGTCCTGGTGGGGATGCACATGTCTTCACAGAAACTTGATATATGATGTTACAGATTCCGTGAGCTTGTCCAGATTGTTGGTGGCTGCTTCAAAAACACTCCAATCAGTGCAGTCGAAACAGGCTTGCAATGCCTGCTCTGTTTCGTTGGTCCATCTCTTTACAGACTTTACTACAGGTTTAGCAGATTTAAGTTTATGCCTGTAAGTCGGTATAGGATGAACGAGGCAGTGGTCAGAGAGTCCTACAGCTACTCTGGGGACCGAGCGATATGCATCCTTTATTGTGGAGTAACAATGGTCCAGTATATTACTGTCTCTGGTGGGACATGTAACATGCTGTCTGTATTTTGGCAGTTCACGGGAAAGATTTGCTTCATTAAAGTCCCCGAGAATGATTAAAACAGAGTCCGGGTGTTGTTCTGTGTCTGTGATCAGATCAGCTAGTTTCTGTAAAGCGGTGCTCACGTGCGCTTGCGGAGGGATGTAAATACTCACAAGAATAAACAAGTGAAACTCCCGCGGCGAATAGAACTGCTTACAGTTAATGAAAAGCCGTTCTAGATCTGAACAGCACATCTTCTTTAACGCGGTTACATCTGTACACCACCTTTCGTTGATGTAAAAACATGTCCCGCCGCCGTGCGCTTTCCCCGTTGAATCTGCGTCGCGATCTGCTCTAAACAGATGAAAGCCCGGGAGACTCAACACGCTGTCCGGAATGGCGTCTTTCAGCCAGGTTTCCGTGAAACACACATCATAGTTAAATGTCAACGCAGCTCCAGTTGGATATCTGTCTCCTTTACATAATTCCTCAAGAGTTCATGATTAGCCACATCCAAATACATGCTTGCAGCTTCTTATGGGGTCATATGACATTGCTAAAAAAGAACATTATTTTGTGTATTTGGTGTAATGAAATGTGTTTATGCGGTATAAGGTTAAAAAACATTATTTTCCACATACTGTACATTATTGTTTCTCCTCTATGCCCGCCTTCTGAAATGCATCGATTTTTTACAAAGCTCATCGTTTCTGAAAAGCGAGGTGTGCTCTGATTGGCCATCTATCCAGTGTGTTGTGATTGGCCGAATATTTCAAGCGTGTGACGGAAATGTTATGCCTTTTACCATATTGTGATGCCGTGTCCCGGCGCAACGAGACAAAACCAATAAAACCCATTATAAATTAGGCATTTGTTGCATCCAGTGGGGACATATTACTGATTATAATGACTTATACTGGCTTTTTTCACGTTGAGTTGCATCGCGCCGCGTAAACATAAAAACATGTCTACATTTGTGATCAGAGAAACGACATGCAACAAGCGCTACTCTACACTGCTCAAAACCCGCATTTGAATAATATGCAAATCTTTAAATATGACGTGCACTTACAGGTTTGTGAGTCAGCATATTTTATCAGACACCGTCATTGTAGGCTACTCTCCCAGGAAACAGTCCTCGTCCTCCATAAAAGCTCTGTCAACACATCTGAATGACTTTGGGTGTGAAGTGTTCTAGACAGTGTGTGAAATACAACTAACCACGGATTCTAGTTTGGCCTCTTTTGGAGGCCAAAAAGTAAATTTCACTTTCACACTGAAACACCAGCATCTCCACGTCATGTCGTCGCGGGGCGGTCCCACATCCCTAATAGGACGAGACCTCACTCGATAATACACCTTCGGTCGTCGGTGCGGCTGGAATACTTTGGCGTCGTGTATGCAATCTTCCACAGGATTGGGTGACGCGAACAAATGGACTGTAGCAGAAATGGTTGGGGTGGAAGGGACGGAGACATGTGTGGTGGGCAGGGTGGCTAGGGGGGCGTGGTAAAACAAGGCAGTTTTAGGATCATACGTAAGTCACCTCAAGAGTTTTACAAAACTTAGAAAGATAGCTCTTTGGGGTTGAGACTTAGTTTTTTACAACTTTAGGGTCTGATCTATGCGCGGTTGTCCTGCCCCCCTCCTTGGGCCTCTGAACACTCCAAGAGAAGGAAACTTGATCTCCTGCTCATAATGACCCCTGGAATAATAGGTCAAGTGGGTGTTACGGTGACATATGATCAAGTACGCGGGCGAGCAGCTTAGATCAAATTGAAGATATGGGACCACTCGTGACAGGCCTGGCGACGAACTGGAGCAAACTTTTTAGTGGAACCGATCGCTCAGACTTTTAAAGAGATATCTAAAGGCAGAGGGCGTCAACATACCGGGAGAGGCCGAAAGCGGATTGGCGCATGGGCGCCTCAAACGAAAAAGAGGGAGGCCTACGCAAAAGACCAAGGGCAGCATGCTGAGTCTTGCGTGTTTGTTTGGCCCGGGCGCTGCTCCAAATCTTCTGTGCCCAGCCAGGAAAGAGGCTTACTTCAGGGCAGTATACCTTCCCTGAGGGCGTAACCCTTGGGCTTAAATGACAAAGGCAACAAAAAGACATGACTAAGGAGAGGGCTCTAAAGCTATAGAAACTTTATGTAGAAGGACGGTTTAGAAGTTAAGGGGGGTTGAGAGATAACGGGGGGATTGAGGGGGGGATGGTTTGTGGTGAAAAAAAGCTATATAAACTCTGTGGCACTTCAGTAATGCTATGTTACAGCAGCTCAGTCACTGAGTAAGACATTATTTTTGCTATTCCGTTTGATGACACTGAATTTACACTGCAGCTTTGCATTAAATTTAGCATTGCTAAAACAGTACACTAAAAGTACACTTAAGAATTCCTTTAAAAAGAGCGAGGCACAAAAGACTGGAAGCGAATAAACTGGACTGAAAGGGGTACGGAATGGATTTTTCGGGAAACGGACAAAGGCATGAACTAATAGTTGACTTGCTGAAGCATTGAGGGTGGGGGGTGGGACGCAGTCGCTCATGCGTCTGCATTAAGGAGAGTGGCGTGAAAGGGGGAAAGGGCCAAATAGACTGAGAAGCATGGAGGGTAAACGAAAGGAGACTGTTAAGGTCCATTTCTGAACGTGTAGGTGATGGACGTGTAAATAGATCCTGTAGGACCACATATTGTGAAGGAAAGGTGCAAGTATTACAGGTAAAAAGAGATTAACTTTAAATGCAAGAACTCACGAAGTAAGTACAGGGGGTATGGGCGAGGGGGGAATGTTGATGTCCAAAAAGGGACTGAAAGGCAGGACAAAAGGTGAAGAAAACAAGGAGGTAAACGGGACCGGGAGGGAACCTGAGTGCCATATGAGAAAGGGCACTTTTTTGAGGTCGTGGTGGGCCCATGGGGCACGGGAAAGACAAGGACGCACAATGTTTGAGAAGGGAAACAACACCGCCCACGGTGTGACCGCTGAGGCCGCGCTGACGGGGTCCCCTAACCGGCCACGGGTATGACCTCACCCGGCAGACGTCACGGTGCTGCTGGAGCGGGGAAGCAGGAGAGAGGCAGCGCGGGCCGCGGGGGCGGGGACAGAAACGCGGGGGGAAGGGAGGGGGCTGTGGCAGGGGCGCTGTGTTTTTAGGTTTTGTCCCGGTACCCACTTGCCCCCTCGGCCAATTGCCCAAATTATCCATGAACGCCACACGGGCTGACAAGGCCAGGGCCCACTGTCCATAAAGGTTGCCCTATTCCGGCAGTGGACACCACAAAACCGACCCGGAGGCTTGTGAGGTGGTTTGTCAAGGGACCACTGGATAGTTCACACATGCGAAGAAGGGAAAGGAGGGAGAACAGTGACACTAGGCTTATAGCAAGGTGACGAGGACTACCCGACGTGGAGTTGCAGGGCCATCGAACAACATATCTCGGGGGCATGCCATAAAGGCACACTCCTGCGAAGCCGACGAGAGCGAGAGTCTGCCGGGGGGGCGCTTTAGGGGTAAGGCGAAAGGACATGAAGAGGGCGGAGGGGGGACAGGTCGGACAGATGTAGGGCAAGCGGGGTGCGGGGTGGGGGGGCGGGGGGTAAGGACAAGGAAGGTGTGCGGGCGAGGTGTGTCGTAGGTCTGTGTTTGGACTGCGTCTTGAGGTGGGGGCCCGCGCAGGAACCTAGAGGATCATGTGCACGTGTTGAAAACAAGACGGGGAAAGTACGGGCAAAGGCACTGCAAGGCACAGCATGGCGTTGATGGCCCCATAAAGCAAGAGAGTTCCTGGAGGGGCCCAGGAGCAGTAAAGAAGAGCAGGGAAGCACCATGAAACGGGCGCATGTGCCGGAGACACAGGGGGGGTGGGGGGAGTTAAGAGGGCAATGCCAGGGGGGGCCGGGGCAGTCGTGGCAAAAACAGGAGTGTCCCTCGGTGCCGGCTACAACATATGCTCTTTTCGTAGTCGCTGCAGGCCAATGGAGTTAACAATTGGTGGGCCGAGGCAAAAACGAGGGGGCTTCAACCAGTTTCCTGAGTGGCTCAGTGAGGCACAGTGATGTTGTGTGGTAGGTTATGAAGGTCAGGTAAGTGGCAAATTTTTCATTGCATTATTAGAACGTGATGCACTGGGCCCTTCCAGGCCACTGTCCTGCAGAGATTTGATCCAACCCTGAACAAACTCACCTGCCTGTAGCCCTTCTCGTATCGGCAAGACAAGGATGACTGGTCGGTGTGTTTAGCTGAGGGAGTGATCCTAGGCGTTAATTTGCGTGTGGACCTGTTCCACCACTGTTGCTAGGGTGATATTGGGTCCCTATCACTTTTTGAAAGTAATGAAAAATCTATTGCCGAAGGTAAATGTTTAAAGGAAAACAAGGATCAACAAATCTTCTGCATATCTTTGGGTGAGAAAAAAAACAACAACAACATGTGACTCCTACGCACCATAACTCGTTCAGCGCTATAACGCAGGGGACCATCGCTTGGCAGCCTGTTGGTCACTTCCTGGGTCCGACTTAAGGTCATTAGGCTATCATTTGTGGTTGGGGCTTTTTTATTTCCAAGGGAGAGCTTCCGTGGGTAAGTAGCCCCCCCCCCCCTCGAACCAAAGATGGGGCGCAGTCAAACGAGTCGCACGTTGAGTTAAATTGATTAGCGAATCTATCTTCTCATCTATTATCCAACGTCGGAGAGAGCGATAGGCAGACAGGATTAGGCGGAGCGGAAGCTCGCGCATAAGCAATTGCCGCAAGGCACCCAAAAGGATGATGACGTGGCATGGGAAAAGAAGACATGGGTAAGTATGTTGAAGAAACTAGTGCGGTGCGGAGGCTTGTGCTTTCTTTGCCGCCCCTTTTACCATCTCGCAGCCGTGCCGGAAGAGAAAGCCCTTGGCTACCTCCTTCTGCCAGTCTCCACCCAAAGGCCACCGAAGAGACAATCCGAGGGCGGAGGTCCGATGGATTGGAGAGCAGAGAAAATGGAAGAAGAACCGGGGGGGGAGAGGGACGAGGAAGTGCGAAGGGGCGCGCAGCAAACATGAGGCAATGGGACGGTGGGCACACGGAGGCAAGGAAAGAAGGCGGCGAAACAGAGAAGGGGAACAGGGGGGGAGCGGGGGGGGGGGGAAAAACGGCAAGCGGCATTCTTCACCTGCACAAGGGGAGGGGTCACGGGGCGGCGGTTTTGTCTTTTCTTTGTACCACTTGGGGGGTGCTCCAGCTTCTCTCGTGGAAAAAAAACCGGAGCGGGGGCGGGGGACCGCACGGAGGCGATGGAGGGCCCGCGCGGGCGCGCGGGGCCGCAGGGGGGGGGGCGAACGGGCGGGAGGGAGAGCGGAGATAGCCGACACAGGCGGGGAGCTGAGGCCGGCCGCAGATGAGGAGGGGGGGGGGGGAAGAAAGGGGGGGGAAAGAGAGGGGGGAAAGGTTTCATGGACAGGGGGGGGGTGTTCCCAGGGGGCAGGGCTCTGAAGAAAAGAAGAAGCCACGGGGGGGGGGGCGGAAAGGGGGAAGGG
>JADLZN010008107.1:0-24264 GCA_018155175.1 Sinocyclocheilus anophthalmus
TATGGACCCTTTTCAGACTGCGATGACAAAATTGACCAAATTTCTAGTTATTAAATCATAATTACGGTTTTTAAAAAATGATTTAAATCACTGCACACTTCTAAGACTATTATAGTTTTTTTTTACTTTTTTAAATTTAAATTATTGTACATTTCTAAAACTATTATTGTTTAAAAATATATTATTTTAAAGGATTGTACATTTCAAAGACTATACTTTGTGCTAAACTACAACATTGCTAACAGTAAATTAACAGTAAATCTGATCTTTGTCTCTTCAAGCTGTAATCAATCTGTATATATTTTTTTCTGTTTTGGATAGTCGTGGAAAAACTATTGTCGATTTTTTTCTTTTGCTATTTGACCAAATATGAATGGACAAATTATATTTGTTGTAGTCTCCCATTTATCAGCATAGAATTTTCCCCAATATGTTGACATCTTTTTCTGAGAAACTCAAAAATGTGATCCATAGCCAAAAGAGATGTAGAGAGTCCAAAAAATAAAATTACATTTGAAACATCAATTATTTGCTAGATATGAGGGTTTATTAATCTTTTCATGTTATTTCAATAGATAGTTCCCCTCAAAAAATTATTCTGTCATTATTAACTCCCTCATGTTGTTCAAAACATGTATATTTGTTCTTTTTCTGCATTTTTGAAGCATATGGGTATGGTAAATAGTGCTGTGCAAAGATGAATCGTGATTAATCGCATCCAAAATAAAACGTTTTTGTTCTAATAATATGTGTGTGTGTGTACTGTGTATACTTATTAGGTCGATATATATAAGGACCCACACATACCAGATATATTTTGAAAATATTTAGGTATGCTATTTATATTTCATATCATTTATTATATATAAATCTTAATATATAAAACAGCAATAGTTTTCTTAAATATTATACATGCTGTGGGTGGATTTATTTGTGACTAGGACAACAAAAATTAAGTCGCTGGGGTAATGTGTAGCAATAGCCAATAATACACTTGTATGAGTCAAAATATCGATGTTTCTTTACACCACAAAACTCAGTAGGATTAAGTAACGATCATGTTCATGAAGATATTTGTAAATTTCCCCCCACCTCTACCCTTCCCCCCCCCCCCCCCCCCCCCTCCCCCCAGCCCCCCCCCACCCCCCCCCTCCCCCCCCCCCCCCACCGCCACCTTCCCCACCCCCTTCCCCCCCCCCCCCGCCCACACACCCCCCCCCCGCTCACCGCCCCCCCCCGCCCGCCCCCCCCCCAGTTTAAAATATCAAAACTTAATGTTGATAAGGTAATATGCATGCTAAGAACTTCAGTTGGATGATTTTTCAATAGTTTGATTTTGTGGACCATCCGTTAGAGATTTCTAAATGCGTGTATCTCGGTCAAATATTGTATATCCTAACAAACCCAACATCAAGAAAGCACTTTCAGATGTGTCTAAATCCAATTTCACCCAATGACACTTATGAATGGTTTTGTGTCGCAGGGTCACATAGAATATAAATATACACATTACACACACATACTGTATATTATGTACACAAAACTTTTATTTTGGATGCGATTAACCACGATTAATCGTTTCACAGCACTAAACGTGAACCATCCCTTCAATTAAATATTACCTGCTAGAGAATTTGGCACTGCTTTGAAAGGTTGTATCTCCATGCCACAGTCTCTGCCTGAAGATAAAAGGATAGCCTTTCTCGCCGTGTGGGATGGGTGCTTAGCTTTGGTCTCTTCATGAGCTCTTCTTTTCTTCAAAATTCCAATCAGATCACTTGGTGGTGAGCCTTTACTAATGTCTATCCTTTTCTTTTCCTCCCTATCATCTTTCTGCCGTTTGACAGTAGATGCAAAGGTTAATCCGTTACTCAACCTAATAGGATGGAAAGAATTGGTGGCGCGGCACTTCTTCTCAAGAACCTGTAGCTTCATCTGAAACTCTTTCTTGTCACGCATCAATTCTTTCAATATGATCACTGGAGATTTAGACACAGTGGAAGAGGGTTTGCCCAGTCGCTTCAGATGGCCTCGTACATGGTTGGACAGCCCAGTCCTTGTGTCAAACCACTCCCTACAGAGAGGGCAGATGCGCTCTGTCTGTTGGCAGTCAGTTTTCAGCTCTGCTGGATGATCAGTCTGGGATGTATCCTCTTCTGCAACAGGGAAACCATATGAAATCAGCTTCATTTACAACAGATATTTATTGCTTAGAAGCCAATTCAATTGGTCTAAACTAAACCTGAAAATGCCTACACTAACCAGCCTGCATGTTAGCTAACTTGCAACACACTGGTTGTATGGGAATTTTAAACTACTACCTTAAAGGATACTCCACCCCAAAATGAAAAAATTTTGTTCATTAATCACTTACCCACCAGGTAGTTCCAAACCCGTAAAAGCGTTTGTTCGTCTTCGGAACCAATTAAGGATATTAGGGATGAAAAACCGCTATGAAGCGACGAGCAATACTTTTTGTACGCGAGAGGAAGAGACGAAGAGACACTGCAATGGACTTTAGCTCAACAATTTCTCATACTTGGTTCTCTCCGCATCACGTAGCGCCATTTCTAGGATAATATTCTGCGAACGCAAGCAGCGTACGCTAGTTTTGGTCAGCTCGCGACACAAGATTGTGTTTCTGTGTATCTTACGCTTCGATTTAAACTAAAACAAGGACAGCATCTGTGCAGCTACGGTCTGACACAGAATAGGTACGCTGCTTGCGTTCTGAGGAGGTTCTCAAAATGGCGACTACAGTGATGGCGGAGAGACACAGAGGGAGGGACAAATTGTTGAATAAAGTCGTTGATTTTTTTTTCTCGCGTACAAAAGTATTATCGTCGCTTATAACGTTATGGTTGAAACACTGCGGCTATGGACTATTCTGACGATGCTTTTCATATTTTTCTGGACATTGACAGTGTAATTTACTTAGCAGTCAATGTGACAGTCACAAGCCTCCCAGTTTTCATCCAAAATATCTAAAATTGTTTTCCGAAGACGAACGAAGCTTTTACATGTTTGGAACGACATGGGGGTAAGTGATAATGACATACATGAGGTGGTCCTACATACTTTTCAATGCCCATTTTGTGTGTACGTAATGATTATACATACATTTTGGATAACGCATTCACAATTTTTATATACAAAGATTTTTTTTTTTTTGTAAAATTGTAATTGATAAAATATATTTTCTGCAAATCGAATGGATTGTATATTCAGTATATGAAAAAGCAGAAAATTCCCTCATCGTAGTAGCGCTTACTGGCCAATTATCAGAAAATTAGCTGATCGTCCATTCACAAAAGCTGGCATACATCGTCACTTTTCTGACATCTACACTTTTGGAAAAAATACAGGCCAATCAGTAAATTTGGACCAAACCTGAAAAATGCTAAATTATGTAACATTTCTAAACTTTGTAGCACTTTGTAGTAGGGCTGCACAATTATGACAAAAATCATAATTGTCGATTATTCCCTTGAAATTGTAATTGCGATTATTTATTACGATTATCACAATTTACATTGAATGATGTTATACCACTGTTTGATGCAACTGCATGCCGTATTTTTATATGAAAATAAACAAGTTGAAAACACTCTAACTGAAAAACCTTTAGTGCTTTTCTATAGTATTAAGCCTCAAATGTCAAATATACATTGGATTGGTTTCTTCTTTAAATTCTAAAAAAAGAGTAAAAATTTGAATGGTATTATAATGTTCTACTAAAACTAAAATGAAAACAATGGAAAAAACCCTTAAGATAACAAGTAGAAAGAAAAAAACATATCTTAAGCATGCAGAATTAGAAATTCGATTAATTGTGCAGCCCTACTTTGTAGCATAAATTCATCTACTGGAATATGCCTAGTACACAAAATATTCTATGGATGCACTAAAATAAAAAAATTCTGGCCGATACGGATAAGCCGATAATTATTTTTCCTAGTTATGGATGCTAACTGCAAAACCAACTGCTAAATAAAATATCTAGCCTACAATAAAGCTATATCTGTACTATTTGTCATTTCCTCCCATTTGTTTTTTTTGCAAATGTCTTTTAAACCTGAAAAAAGGAAAGTATCATAA
The DNA here is from genome assembly GCA_018155175.1 of Sinocyclocheilus anophthalmus. Classification (NCBI taxonomy): domain Eukaryota; kingdom Metazoa; phylum Chordata; class Actinopteri; order Cypriniformes; family Cyprinidae; genus Sinocyclocheilus; species Sinocyclocheilus anophthalmus. The sequence goes on from JADLZN010008107.1 coordinate 4,099, forward strand.
TTAAAGGCTTTTCTGCAACTAATATCTTAATTGATTTCATTAACAAATGAAACTGAAAACCTCTGAATAGATGCAAGAAATTATATCACGTATAAGACAAGCATCACCTGTTTTGACTTGTGGCAGTGTTCGTCGTCTAACTGGAGGTACTTTTTCAAGAGAAGTCACCTTAGCTGCAGAATTCCGTACTTTCAGGCCCACTCTGTGCAAATGTCCTCTTATATGATTAGAGAGGCTAATTCCGGACTCAAATACAGCAGGACAGTACGGACAAGCCTTCAGATCTGTCTCAACATCTGAGCTCGGTTCACGCTTTACAACTGTGATCGCTTCCGAGATTTCTTCATCCTTGCATTCATCTTTGACAGAAAGCATCCTTGGGGAACTGTGGTTTTTCCCAAAGTGACCTGTTGAGGCACCAAGACTTGCTTTTGCAGGTGAAGTCTGTTTTTTAACAAAACGTGCATTAGCATTCTCGTTACTTTCACATTCTTCAGGTCCAAGATCATCATTAGAATCACACATAAAATGACCGTTGTTGATAATTTCTTTACTCCTCTTGGATGTTTCAGGTTTCTTAAAATTTTGTCTGCATTTTGGGAAATCTAAAAGAATATCTTGGCCCTGCATATTGTGGAATGGAGTAGACATTTTCCTTTTGGAAGGTGACTTCTTTAATGTTTGCTTTTCCAAACTTATATGCATATAGTTGGTGTTTCCAACATCTTCTGAACAAGTCATGTTTTCATCAGACTTAGAAGTTCCCTTAGTGTTCCCTTCTTTAGAATGAGCTGATCTTTTCAGACACTTTAAGGGGGACAAACTAGCACCTGTTCCAGAAAAAGTGGTCTTGCAAGGATGGAGGCGGGTGAGAGTCGTCAAGACACTCTGTTGTACTGCTTCCATCAGGCTCCTGATGAGTGTTGCATTCTGAGGCACTCTGGTTACTGTGTTTCTTTTTGGATAAAAGTGTGTGAATTGATTTGTCAAGTCTTGATTGGCTTTGGACACCTTTATTCATAAACACTTTTTTCTTCCGTACAAGACCACACTTCTCATTGGACGACAAGCTTTTGTTTTTGTCCGGTGCTCGGATCTTCACTGACAATTTTGGCGACCTTGCTGTTGGTTTTGCACATGATGTAAGAACATTGCAAACAGAGAATGACTGTTCAGTTGGAGATGGTTCTTCATCACAATTGTCATGGGAATGTGAGGATGCCTGTTCTTCTATAAACTGCGGTTGACGCGAAGCCTCAACATGGTTTCCAATTATGTTTTTAGATTTTCTTTGAAAAGAACGGGAGAAGGAAATTGGACATACTGATTTATTGACTTTACGCTCCTGAAATCCATCTGATTTCCAAACAGTCAGATCAGACCCACTGATGCCATGTTTATGAAGCAAATGGCGTCTCAGTTCAACTTCATTCATTTCGACAAAATCGCACTTATTACAACTATAGTACCGCTTGTCCTTCTCGTGGGTCTTAGCGTGTTGCACAAAGGTGTTCGGACAGTTCGTTCCAAAGGTGCACTGGGGGCACTGCAAATTTGCATCTTTACCTTCATCTTTAATTTGATGCAACTCATTTATTTCTTCCGTAATTTTGCGTCGCTTGTCCCGGTGAACACTTATGTGATTTACCAATGAACTCTGATCATGGTAACACTGTCCACATTCCTTACATATGAATGGCTTTGAACTAGTTGTGTCTGTATTACATGTAATTTGTCTGTGTTCTTGAGATTTCTCTTTAAAACCACTGTTACGGGGAAAAAATTTAGGTTCCTCAATAGAACACGAGTCTGATGGCAAAGTTTCTCTAATTAATCCCAACTTTTGAGTCTTGCTAATAGCCTGTTTTGCAGGTTTAGCAAACAGGTGTTTGACTGCCTCAGCAGCTCCATTAAAATACTTGGTACGCTTTACAATGGGTGACTGTAATTTGGATGGTTTCCTTGGGGAGCGTGTCTTCTTAACATTACTGCATTCTATCTGGCTTCCTTCCCCCAGGTGATCCTTTTTTGATTCAAAATTCAACTCAGGGTAGATGTCCTCTGAAGGATCAACTTTTAACACCAGTTTTTCTTTACGTTTTCTTCTTTTATGGCCGAACGGTGAAGGAGCTCTTCTTTTATGGTTGATGGGTGAAGGAACAGGGGACATTTTCCCCTCCATTTCGAGACCATTATCATCATCCCACAGGAACTTCATAAATTCTCTTTGGGGATTCCAGTTAAGGTCATTTCCATCATCATAATGATCTAATGAGCTTTCTGGAGATTCTGTATCAAAGCCCCATATGCCCCTATGCTCCACATCCTCCGCAGTCAACGTTTGCCTGATTGTTATTTCCCCCTCTTTTCTGAGTGGATCAGCTCCTTCAAAGTGGACATTGGTTGTGACTGAATTCTGAGCATGTAATGATTTGGGAAGGAATCCTGGTACATTTTTTGAAATATCGAGCAAGATTTCATCTGAGATATGGGGTGAGGTGGATCCATTGACGTAAGCAGCCTTGGCTGGTCCATCTGAGCAGATGGTGTCCATAAAACCAACAGTGGTCGTGAGGTTCCTGGTCCTGAGTCAAGGATAGACTGTATCGCTAACAAAGAATTGTTTGTAAAATAGGTCTCATCAACTATGGTATTTACATGGGATATTCAGAAGATATAATGATGAAATTCATGTTGCACTGGATTCGTTTTCTATTGCAAATGAAAATGAGGGCGTATGAAATATTTGAAAAATGTGTGTGGGAGGACTTGAATGCGTGAGTCAAAACATGAGGGGACAAACATAGACATTTCTAAAAGTTATAATGGTTGCTACACCCCTGAAATGAGTAAATATAGATTTTGTTAATTGCTTTGCATATATATAATAACACAGTGGCCCTGAAAATAATTTGGATGCATGAACTACACGTACAAACCAAAGTCATTGCATCAGAAACAAAATGGCATTTGCAATTGCTTTTTTATCCTTCACTATCTTCACTTTTTTTGAATCACTATTGCAATGATTTTTTAACCAAGTGGTCTCAAGGGCTGCATCTGAAATCTCATTCTTCCCTACCATAGGTGAGTATGTGGAAAGAGTAGAATGTCCAAATTAGCAAAAACTAGTTTAAGTTAGCAAAACAGTAGGCAAAAAGTACCCAAATTACTTACTACTTCCAGCGAGATTCTGAGGTTGACTCATAACTGTAAATCCTTGGCATAATTGGGCTGAATGTATTATTTATCTTTATTGTATTTTAAATAATTTTTTTCTCAGCCAGTGGTTCTCAACTTGTTTGGCAACCAAACACAATGCCAAATTTGTTTATCATAAAAAAAGCAAACAAAAATGATTTCCAAAAATTTTAAATGATTGAGTTTGCTTTCTAATTGTCTCACGAATTTTGATAATTCATGTTGTCACCCAGTAATCTACCTCATAAACCACAAGATTTGACACAAAATAAAGGATGTTAAGCTAATGTACCTTGCCATATTGGCATATGCCTATATTCTAAAGACAAATAAATCTACTTACAGATTGCGAATCTTTTATTTGGAATTACAAAATTTGACATCAAAAAGATAAGGGAAATATTTTCTCCACCCTTTTAAAAGATAATATGCCTTTAAAGTTTGTTATGGTTAGTGGTATATCATTATTTGCATTTAGATTATGCCTTCTATTGTGGTTACATCTCAAGTAGCATTTTTGCTAAGATGTGTGGTTAAGATATTGCATTTCTGTGAAAATATAAAGAGTATTTCACTGCTCTGGGTTCAGTAGAGAATAAAAACTGCTGTAGAACCACAGTGTCATTCAGACATTTTAGTGGACACATGAGATGGAAAAAGAAACCAGTCAGACACTATCAACGCACCTCTTGGTCCTGAGAGGGCAGCTGTTTCACGCCGTCACAGAGAGATAGAGAGAGAGAGAGAGAGAGAGAGAAGAGAGAGAGAGAGAGAGAGAGAGAGAGAAGGAGAGAGAGAGAGAGAGAGAGAGAGAGAGATGATATCGGCGCGAGAGCGCGAGCGATAAGAAGACGTGAGTTTGTGTGTGTGTGTGTGTTGTGTGTGGTTGTGTTTGTGTGGTTGTTTCGAATCCCATCATCCCTGCACGGCATTTCCAGACACTGTTTTGACTTCACTAAGGTGTGCTGGCTGAACTCTGAAGTCTTGCAAGCACCTTACAATGGAAACTTTTTGCACCCGAGTTACAGCTATATCAGTGTGCATGGTAATTATGTGATTTGTGGCTTTATTATATATAAATCTTCTCTTATTACTTTTGCATAAGCAGAATGTCGATATAAATCTACAGTATTTTCTACCGTGTTTGTGGAGACTGCTATATTTTCTTCAATTATTACATTTCTTACAATTTCAGATAAAACCTGAACTAACATAGCATGGGGTGGGGAAAATGGATCTGTAGTTGGTCGCTTTTACATGTTGGTTAAACAGCCATGGTGGTGAAGAATAAGCTACAAAAGTGAAGAGACTTCATGCCGATAGTTGAAAGTCTGGCTCTGTGTGACTATCAGACCCCCGGCCCACAGTCTAGACAGCAACAACTAAGCAACCCATCAGGTTATTTGGGATATTGCATGGAAATAAACTACTTCTAATGAGTGGTTTTCCATATTCATTTGTAAAACTGCCATTGTTACAATCCATTCTCTTCTATTTGTCTTATTATGGGACATTTATGGGACTTTTTTCTTTTCTTTTTTTTCTCTTTTTTTTCTATAGGACATAATTTTGTATGGCCTCCTTGACTGTTCATGGTTAGAGACAGAAAATGGATAATGTCACCAAAATACAGTGAGTTTTGGATGAGCTTTGTGTTGATTGTCCCTTTGTGAAAACTTACTGAGGTGGTGCCATGATGTAATTATGCAATCAGATGGAAATACCATGGTACTGGATTACATTTACATTTATTAATTTAGCTGTTATGCAAAGTGCTACCCAACTAAATTTCAATTATGCACTAGAATAATACTAAGTGTAAATGCAGAACAGTGGATTACCACATTCATACACCACATATATACCAAGGTACTTTAAAGAATACCATAGTACCATGAGCAAAACCATGGTGGATCTTTGCTACTTTTTTGACGAATTTACAATGCATCTAAGGAATTTTGTCCAATTTTTGTAACAAAAATTTACAGATGACCTGAGTGACCCTATAAAAGGCTTCATTATTTATCCCAGACATCATGGGAAGACAGCAAACAAGACACATCAACGAACCAACAGTCCGTAGACACAAGCATGGTCTGAAGACACGTCACAGACACTGCTGGGCGATTGAAACAACCATTACCATTCACACACCATCAACAAACACACACGTCTACCTGAGCAGCGACACTGAGTCACTGAGTTTCCCTGAGGATAAGGGAGTCTCGCCGCCGCTGGCCGTTCACTATAGAGTGTCCCGGAAAACAGCAACTGGTTCAGTGGAGCATCGTGTTCATGTGGAATCCAGCATGTTGTCAAAGCTCCGTCAGCCGAACATGAGCTGGATGAGGTGAAGTGACATTCTGCGAGATTAGTATGCAGAAACCGGAATTCTGTGTGTGAATGTGAAGCACTTTTCACAAGAAGGTGAGGAGTGAGGAAGAGAGAAAGAATAAGAGGCAGACAGGAAGGAGAAAGCCATTTCCGCAGCCATTTCCCGTTACAAATAAAACCAAAAAAACATGGTTATTGTATCCACAAATTAACCATGATTTTGCTACACTAACCATAGTTTAACCATTTGTATTTGTATAAAACCCATGTTACTCCCGTTTTACTATAATAAAACCTGGTATACTTTTTGTAAGGGTTCATCTTTAGCATCACATGACCTTCATAAATCATTCATAGGCTGATTTCACTGCTCAAAACTTCGGCATAATTAGCCAATGGTATTAGACAAAACCAGTAAATTGCTGCTTTCGTTTTTGTGAAAACCAAGATACTTTTTTCAGGATTCTTTTTAGGAAACAACAATATTTATTTGGTATAGACATATTTTTTGAAATCATCATTGTCTTTACTGTAAGTTAATGAATCAATTTAATATGTCATTGCTGATTATAAGTAGTAATGTCTTTTTCAAAAAAATCTGACTGACCCCAAACATTTTAACAGTAGGTTGTTTTAAATGCCTTACAATCTAATCAGCATTAAGAGATACATATCGTAGATGTGTCTTTTATTTTGAAGTGTTGGAAGTCTCTTGTGTTTCCTGTTTCCCTGAGTTTTATCTATTTATTTCTTGTTTATTCTTTGTTTTTGTTTTTATTAAAGGGGTCATAGGATGCTACATGCACTTTTACAAGTTGTTTAAACTGAAATGTGTGTTGTCAGTGTGTGTACACAACCACCCTAAAATTATACATATTCACCCAGTGTTTTTTTTTAAAAATCTGCTCAAATCTTTACCCCTTTCTCAAATCGAGCCGATCTCAGAAGAAGTGAGTATAAGGTTTTTTTTTTATGAATCTTTGCAAATCGCCTTTCTAATAATGTGCTAATTAGTAAGTTTCACGATGAATGTGGCTAAAGTCTCTCTGAGAGCAGCTCGGAGGAGAGGGGTGGGGTCAGCAGATCTCATTAACATTTAAAGGACAATGCTACAAAAACGGCTTGATCTGAAAAGAGCTGTTTTTGACAGGGGTTAAAAAAGGTGTTTCTTACACTACCATTGAGAAATTTTAACCAAACTATGTTACAGACTTTTCATTAATATCAACAGACATTCATTAATATCAACTTGTTGAAAATGGGCATCTTATGACCCCTTTAAACTGAATTCTGGGTTTAAATGACCTCACTTGGCTTCATTTGATCACTGCAACCAGAAAATCATTCATTCCTATCACGCAATGTCATAAAGTTTGACAAAATTCTTTGTTAATCATAAGAAGTCCACTTGTCAACCATCATAAGAAACACCCTAGAAATGCTATCCAGTCATACAAATAAAAAAGATTCTTTCTACCATCTACTTTAATATTCATGACTGTTTGTCAAACTTATATCTGAAATTATAAGAGAAATGATAAACTGAGTGTTGCAGTTTCGCTCATTAATTTTTAAAGAAATGGACAGCCAGAACTGGATAAGAGAGACTATTAAAAAGTATATTGTGAAAAGATAATGTAAAAATGACAGATTATTCTGTAAGAATAGTGTATTTTAGACATATGGAAGAAGTTTTTGTTCTTTATGTACTAATTAGTAGCATCTGGCATTTGAACAGTCCAATCTATGTGACTCAGCAGTTTTCTGGCTAAAGATTGTGTTTGTCAAGAGACTCCATGGAAACATATCTCTTGTGTTTAAAAGAAAACTTGCACAAACATCCCCTAAAAAAGTTGACAGCGTCTCCCAGGCTTTATCTCTCTGACCGTAAATGTACTCCCACCTGGTCCTGGACGAGCATGAGATGAAAACATCTCGACCACAAGTTGCTACAAATGAGAAGCACTGACAGAAGAGGTTGAAATCACTTTTACATAACTGTTTCATATTATGAAAATAATGGTGAATTCACTGACCAGTGATTAAATGGTGAACAAATGCGTGAATGCTCCTTTGTCTGCCCAGGTGAGTGGATCTCTGTTCCTTCCTGCAAAAACATGGAAAATCACTCCACCTCACAGACACACGTGGGCGCCGGACATGATTAAACCTCACAAATCCAGTTCTGGATCAAAGATCAAGCTGACCTAACACTTCAATCCTGGAGCATCTGCCTTCACATTTAATGAAAGCATGCCCTTAGCTTGCCTAGACGCATGAAATCAATTTGTAGAAAAATTTTTTTCCAAATAAATTATAATTGTGATACATTTTTGCTTTCTTTCTTGTCTTGCGTAGCCCGGCCATCAGCATAATGTCTGGTCCACTTTGCAGCTTCTTCTGACCAAGAATCACCAACCTAAACAAGAAGAGATCATCTGACCGTACACATTCAAAAGTCTGGGGTTGGTACGTTTTTTTTTTTTTAAATGTAATAAAAACAGTAAACTATTATTACAATTTAGAATAACTGTTTTTCTATGGGAATACATGTAAATGTAATTTATTCCTGTGTTGACCAAGCTTAATTACTCCAGTTTTCAGTGTCACATGATCTTTCAGAAATCATTCTAACATGCTGAATTGCTCTATACAAATTACTATCAACTCCATGATTCTTTGACTGTTACAATATGTTGAACACAATGCTGCCAAAAAGGGGCGATAACGCAGACACTGGCGCTTTAGGGATGAACTCTGGGTGTTTGGGAGGAAATATTTAATCATGGAACTCTTGAGTTCTTGGGTTTGTACACTGCATTGACCATTACATTTACATTTAGTCATTTAGAAAATGCTTTTATCCAATGCGACTTACAAATGATGACACTAGAATCAATCAAAACCAACAAAAGAGCAACTGGTTTAAGTGCAAATGACAAGTTCTCGGTAGCCGACGCAGACACTAGCGAGGTATTTCATATATATAACCACCCCACCACCCCACACACCACACACACCCAAGAAAAACAGTGTAGATAGAATAAAAAAAATAGAAAGTTGGTGTTAGTTTTATTTTTTAAATAGAAAAAGATAAATAGATAAAGTAGAATTCAAATAGAATAGAAAGTGCTAGAGTTATAGGGTCAAATAAAGATGGAACAGATGTTTTTGTGTTTTTAGTCGTTTCTTGAAGATGGTTAAGGCCTCAGCTGCTCGGATTTATTTGGGCAGGTCATTCACCATGAGGGAACAGTTAATGAAAAAGTCTGTGAAAGTGAGTTTGTGCCTCTTTGGGATTGCACAATAAAGCGACGTTCACTTGCAAAATGCAAGCTTCTAGAGGACACATAACTCTGAAGTAATGGGCTCCCAAAAAACAAAAAAAATTTTTAGTAGAGGGGTGGTTTTGTAGTCAAACATTAATGCCTTGAATTGTATGGCATTATCCAATTTATCCATTATACTTAAGTACTCAAACTTTGCCAACAGAATATGAAAAACGTGGAGACCAAAGCTGTTATGAAATGTTATGAGAATTTTTCAGATGGCTTGGCAAATCCAATTGCAAAATGCTAGTTGTTATCTGCAGTATGCCATCTGTATATAACTTGAGAATGCTTTAGCTGAGAAATTATTTAAACATTGAGTTAATAATGCTCAAAGCAGTGAATAATTTGGATTAATGGTCAGCGTGGGATGGTCAGTCTCATACAGTAGAGTAAGACACTGATTTAGTCTCTTACCGCAGAAAACTGCATACTATCAGTTAAAATCATATTTGTGAATTTTATCTCAGGCAAGGTGAAAAAGTAGTTTGAGGGCGAGTGAAGCTTGCGGACCGTCTGGGAGTCTTAGAGAATGTCAGGTCATTTATCAGCAAAGTGCTCTGGGATATATTAGCCATAGATATACAAAAGCCCTAGTGAACACTGGGGATAAAGCCCTGAAGCCCCTAAGCAAATACCTTGGTCTGTAGTGTCTTTCGGCACGACATAGATGCGAGTTACGGTCACACCAGGCGTTCATTTCGCCCTCTTTCTAGCCTTTTTTTTTTTTTTACCACGCTCATCTATCTACAGCCTGGAATGACAACAATCAAGCCACAGAAAACACTGCGACTGCGCTGCTGGTTTATAGCGGGTTTGAAAGGATCTATTCACAACATACACATAAAAAAACACATGCAGGGTTAAACACAGACATAAGGCAATATAGATGACAAACACACCAATGAGACTGCCTCCCGCTTTCCAGGACGCACACATACTGGCTCTTTTCCACTGCGTGGTACGACTCGGCTCGTCACGGTTTGCGTTTCCAATAGGGATGGGCATATCGATCCTAAGTATCGATATATCGATACTGACGCGAGTATCGAAAGTATCGATACTCAAACTAAAAATATCGATACTAAGGTGTGTTTTATTTACCAGTGATTTTGTTAATTTAACAAAAAAAACAAAACGTACAATATGCTTTGAATTGGACGAATAACCTTTGTTAGCTAGTAATTGTGTAGGATATAACTATTTTCCTGTTCATCTGAACACGCAAATGTTGCAAGAATGAACTAATCCATCACAGAGAGCGTTCACTCATTTCTGACAGTGCATTCAAACAGGGATGCATTTCCCAAAAGTATCATAAGAAAGCATTAAAGCTTTTGGGAACGGCAGCCCTGAACAATGCTTATCAGAGGACAGAAAAAAACATATGTTTGAGTTATTTCACAATAAACAAATTTAAATCGTAGCCTACATAGTTTGTACAATTACATTTATTTAAATTGAACGTTGAAAGATAATATTGATCATGTTCTATTCTGTAAAGTTAATAGAAATCATACACTGTCAGAATAAAAAGTTTGCATCAGCCGGTCACTGGCAGTCCCTTATGACAATGAACCCATGGTTTTACTAAAATGACCTTAGTTCAACTGTAGTATTTGTAGATTTGAATGTGTAAACAAAAACACATTTGAACCATGTGCAAACAAAAATATAACCTAATAAATTACAATTAAGGCGTATTGAATGTTAAAATGTGTTTTAAACAAAGTTAAGTGGTTATCATTACCCATTTTACTCTTAGTAATTTAATAAATTTCATAATTTAAAAGTTTAGTTCAGAAGTATCGAATCGGTGTCGATATCGACGATACTGCCTTGAAAATATCGTATCGAAAACAAAATAAGGGGTATCGCCCACCTAGTTTTCCACTGCAGTTCAGTACTGTTTTAGAGTGGGCGGGATTATTCACATGTGTTATAGTTGCGCTGCCTCTACTACCCACCACGACTCCTACAAAAAACGTTTTCATTCCGCGTCGCCCCATCAAGCTCCTGCTGGATCCGCTCCTCTGCTATCAACGTGAGGAACGTCTGTTCTTCCTCAACAGACAACGAAACAGACATTTTTTGTTGTTAAAAAAAGGTGCGCTCGTTCCAAAACAGTTGCGTTCGATACTTTCGCTGGCTTGCCGATTTAAATCTAGCAGTTCTTTTTGTGTTTGTGTCGCAAGGTCAGTGACGCAGATAGTGACGATTCTCTCCTGCCAATCCGTGATCAGCAGAGTTTACAAGTCACGTTTTGGTAACAGTACGGTTCACTTTGAACACCAACCGAGGTGGTACTAAAAAAGTGTACCCAGTGAAAAACCCTCCAAAAGTGAACCGTACCGAGCCGTATAGTGCCATACCATGCAGTGGAAAAGCATCATCATCCTGCATCAGGAGGCAGACGGGCGCTGTGGAGGCGCTCCCTGGCCTAGATACTATTCAGAGCACTCTGATCCTCTGCTAGAGGAGACGCCATCCCTCAAACTGAAGGAGGAGGAAAAAGGAGCTCTCTTTCACTGTCACCCTCCGTACTCATCTCCTTTTCATTCCTTTTTATTCTCTCTCCCTCCTTCAGCGGAGACTGATGAGTCTGTCCGCTGTCTCTGATAATAGGCTCTCTGCTCTAACACACTGCCGCAGGCTCATGTGGGTTATTACCTCTGAGCTCAACACACTGTTTTTGTGCCTCTGACGCTTGGGATGAAAACAAGGGGAACAGAACCTCTAATTAATCTTTGTTTTGGGTGAGCAACACCTTTCAAAAAAATGGCCATATTTCTTACTACAATGAATTAAACCTTCTGAGGCGATCAAAGCTGTTTTCTGTTGGCATAATAATTTTGACCGTTAAAAATACATGCTAATTGATCCAATGACGGACACCAGCAAGTCACACGACCTTCATACCAGCACCGTAACATTACTTGAACACTGGATTCAAGCCTGTTCTTAAATGTTACACTTGTGTTTTGAGGTAGCGCTTGCTTTAATTTTCCATGGTTACTGGAGGAGGCAATGCTTCAAACCTCAGATGATTCCCTACAGGCTCCTTCATTCCTACACGGTCATTACTGCTACAGAGCTTTTTTGTAGCGTGCAGAACACAGAGCTGCTCCATGTAAACAGTAATGGACTGGCTCTTGGTTATGGAGCAGAAGGGGCTAGAAAGGAAACAAAAGTAGGGGACTGCTACGAACTCCTTTGCTTTTGTGCTGCCACGGACATTGAGAATTTCATCTCAACTCACAGACAACCCAATTTTTCCACCTGCCACAGAAGATTACGGTATGAATGTGCCTCTTTGCGGTGCTACAAAAACAGGGGGTCTTTTGAATGCACACACAAAACAAGGTCTGCATGTTTTAAAAGCTTTCACCAGAAAAGAGTCGAAAGTGGTTTAATCTTGAATGCTGATCAATGACTTTGCAAAGAGTGAAAGCTTACTGTAGAATGCTCTCCGTTTTTGAGCAAGTGAAGTGAGCAATGGTTGGTTTACACCAAGGGTCACCAGACTTGGTCCTGGAGGGCCAGTGTCCTACAGAGTACAGCTCCAACCAACCAAACCTACCTGAACCATCTAATTAAGGTCTTACTAGGCAAAAGAACTCACAGGCAGTGTGTTGAGGCTGGTTGGAGCTAAACTCTGCAGGACAAGTTTGGTGACCCCTGGTTTACAATGCTTGTCATTGGTTACACCGACGTACACTCACGCATGCAAAAAAAAACAGATTCGGCCTGATTGGAATTAGTTTAATATTCATTTAATTAAAAAATTCTTCCACTTTGTTTGGCATTAGTATCCTGTGAAGCACTGCGAAATGCTTCACCGTCTTCAGTGAATAGTAATGAAGTTGTGGTTTGGAAGGCATTCTTTATACTCAAGTATTGATCAGACTGACCTCATTTTCAATACTTCCTTAAGAAGTGATTACTTCATTACCCAGTCTCATTATAAAAGAATATAGAAGAGCGAATGGCACTGAGCGACTCTCTATTCTCTTCAGAGAGCATCACAAACTTTGTATTATGGTGGTGTTAGCCTGATGTGGTCCAAGAACTGGAGTGAGACTGGGATCAGAGTTCTGCTCTATCAGTGTGATGGCTCAAACAGGGCACTTAACCCCATCTGCTGAAGGACGATCCTTGCAAAGAGATAGAGAGGTGGAGAGAAGAGTGTGCCAGCAGGAAATGGTTGAAAGTAATCTGTCAGGGCAGTGAAACAGTGATGGATCACTGACACAGCGGAGAGAAAAATGCAGTTTCTGGACAGTAAAAGGCCTCTGAAGGACACAACCGAGACCACCATAATCAGCTTTTTCCTGTCAAGGAGTGTCATCTCGGAGTTCATTTTAAAATGCTTGTCATTTAGGTTCCTTAACAAAAAATGTAATGATTTTGCTTTAATTTGGTTTTGCTTTTCCTCATTGACATTCACCAGAAGACACATGGGATTCTGAGAGCAAAATTATTCTCCATTACATTTAAGGTCATCAAATCAGCTCTTGTGATTCAGTTCTTGGCTGAATCAATCCCACTTTCATTTGCTTAATGTATAGTCCATTGAGGGTGCATTACTCACTAAGAACCAGATGTAGATCATTCGAGCCTGGCTTCCAGGAAACTCCTCTCGGACTGCACTAAATGACTATTAAAGGCCACTAACAAGTTGTGTTAGAAATGAGGCAGGTCGCTTTGCCTCTCACTTCTCCCAGTGTGCCACAATTAAGTGCTACTTTAATGTGACATGTATTTAGGTGAATCTTGATGATGAGGGAGAAAGTAACTCTGTGAGACACATTAGGAGAGCCAGTTATGAGTAGTCCCAGGCACAATCTGCTAATTTTTCTCGCATTTTCTGCTCTAATTAATAGGGAAAAACCAACAGAATGGATTTAAACATTGTAAAATGGCCAACGGAGCTAAGAATACTAGATTTTTATTGGTAGCTGAATACATACTGATGACAGTGTGGACTGAAAGAACAGTCCATACAACTTAAGACAACCTAACCTATTGAACACCAGCTATTAACGTTCATCTCAGGTGGACCAAAATAAAGTTTCAGTAACTAAACTTGGTTAAATGAACTTGGTATGCTCTTCAGTGTGTTGTGTTTTTTGACAAATTCAACCAGTCATGGTGAAGTTCTTTGGTAACAAGTTGCCTCTCGATATTTTAGCCAAACCAGTGTTGCATATTGCAACTCTAGCATAATTTTTGGTGAAGTGTGTTAACACTGTTGACATGTTTACCTCTTTTTATCTATCCACATTATGTGCATGACATAATGTGGAAACAGTCAAACCGCATCTTTAAAGTCAAATAAACAAATGATCCAGAAGCAAGAAATCTTTTTTGGAGGGGTTTCATTCGAATAAATTTTTTTTTGCCAAACCTTCGGTGCATCACTATTGCACTTTTGATGCATGTTTAAAGACACAAGTTAATACCAGGTGTAAACTGCATTTACTTGTGTTTGAGCACCTCTGTATAGCTTTACTAAGCAACCATTATCAGAGAAGATCGATACAAAGTGAAGAGGTGTAACCATTACCACATAACTCACCTTCCACTCCACTGATGCACTTGACTCTGTCACGCACCTCCACGTTATACCCCTCAAAAGACATGAAGACTCCGCTGGGATGGTACGGCTCTCTCTGGGCGTATACTTTGGAGTAACTGTGCGAAAACTCGAATCGATCGTAGCCGTCGTACTGTACCACCTTGCCGTACACCTCAAAGTACTTCTCCATCCAGGTGAAGGGCAGGTATACCTCACTGCCTTCTCGGTGGCCCTTAATGGTGGCATCGTCATTGATCAGGCAGTCGATCTCTTCGTAGCGCACTCCGCCGACCACAGGTGGAGGTTCTGGGGGCTGGGGCTGCTGCGGATGGCTGTCTATTTTTGGGCTGGGAGGGGGCTGGGGGTGCCGGGGCAGGAAGCGCAGCGCTTTCTCGCTCGTACACTTGTTCCACAGAACGACCGTGAGCAGAGAGAGGAGAGCGCAGATCACTATCAAGGTCTTGTAGTGAACACGGGCTGCCAGACAACGCATCATCACTGCTTACCTATGACACAAACACACAAACATACATTAAAATGCATTCTATGAAAGACCTATTGGCTGATCTGAAATAACAGGCAAACATGCAATTACATATTTATACTCCCCACACTACACCAGTGACATTTCAGATCTAAGCTGTCGAGTAATCAGTAATCCAGTCAGAGGAAATTTTATGCATACCTACATGGAATTAATCAGAGTTTAAAAGGCCTAATCAATATTTTTCCCTCTGCATGAATAATCAAACGCAGCATTAGAGAAATTCAATATCTGTCTGGGTGACTGTGTACACTGTTTTGCATATTGCTTCTAAAACTCATAGCAGCAGAGGAAAAGCAATTTTTTTTTGTTCAACTACATATTTATCGTTAGTGGTATAACGTGGCATTTGAGCAAAAAACAAGCACAATGGAGCCTGTTTATGGATTTACTGAAACAGGAAAATGTATTTTTGCATGTTACTTATATTATGTTAGCATTATTTACACTATTATAGTATTTCTTTTGAAATAGCTTTTATTTTCATATTTTTAGTTTTCATTTTAATTTTAGTTTAGGTTTTAGTCATTTTATTAGTTTTTAGTTTTTTATTTTTCAAGTTATTTTTCAGTCATTTTTATGTTATTTTTATTTAGCTTAGACTAGGTTTGTAACGGTATGAGATTTTCACAGTATGATAATCGTCTCAGAAAATATCAGTTTCACGGTTTCATGGTATATATATATGATATATATTAAACAATCATTCTTATCAGTAACAATTACTCTTAAAAGAATAAGAACAAGTTATTTGAGTGAACAAATTATTATTTAATAATTACATAAATGTAATAATTATATTATTTAATAATTATATAAATTATCACGACAACTTGAAACCAGTGAATGAAAATATTGAAGTCTCCCTTCGGAAAAACTTTAAAAATTCATTAAAAAAAACAATTAAAAAATAAAGCTATACACCTTATATATATATATATCTATATCACACTTGATATAGTGTTCATATATTAATGAATGATTCAAAATGTTATCAAAAGAAATTTTACAGCTTTTATTTTGGCAAAGTTCTTCACACAAAGGTAATACTAAGTTAAAACATGGACAAACATGATATTCCTTAAAATTGTTTAAATAAATTCATTATTATAAAGAATATTATTGTTGTTATTATAACTTTGAAGTATATAAATGCTAATATATTTCTGTCATAATTTCAAATTAAATTGAATGTTTATTTTGACGGGTTGTAGCTGACCTTTGAGTTTCAGAGTGTATTTGACAATGTTTTTTCTCAAATAAAACTAGGAAATGTTTAAGTTTTCTCTCAGAGCAGCTCTGCTGATGTTCATGTTCATGTGGACGCTGAAAACACCATTTATGTATGCATACTTCAGTATGCAGTAGATAAAACGCCACCACTCAGAGACATGCAGAAACAAGCAATTATTTATATAGCAGTCTCTTCGCACTTCACAGACACATATCATACCTACTTTTGACTTATCCATCCATCCGATTGCGCGTTTTACGTGACATCCTCGTTATACTGTAAATTCCATGTTCACGACTGCACCAGGATTCCCTCTGCATCACGGAAATCATACGGCCTTAGTTTATAACTTGTTATAAATACGACACAACTTCATCTGCATGGAGGGATGGTGTCCGCAAATATGAGTGAACATGTTAGATGTATTGCCTGCTTTTGCAGCCACTTTGCGTCCACATTTCTTGCAAATTGGATTCATCCTCAAGGACAACCCCGCGTTCGGTTTTTTATATCCGAATTATTCCCATACTGCAGATTTTAACTTTTTTTTTCGGCGGGGATGGAGATTAGACATAATTTCGGTCTCTGTCATTTTCTCCACTGTACGTGCATGTAAGCAGCCAAGCGAATGAAGAGTGAAGCAGCAGAGTGGAAATAAGTTGCATATATGCGGGTGAGGTTTTGTTTTCTTCATTAATAAAAAAAAAAAAAACCTTAGCAAATGTGTATGATAACCATGTATGTTCAAACCGTGATAGACCGTCATACTGGTATATCGTTACAACCCTACTTTAGACAAGGCAACTTCAATTCTAATTTTGTTCTAATTTTGCACAAAAAAAAAATTTCATTAAATATTTAATGTCATTTTTATTTTATTTTATTTTACAAAGAAAATGACTATAATAGTTTTAGCTAACTAAAAACTTTGTTAAAACTGTGGGATTTAGTCAACGTTTCCATTGAAGAAAAACAATTTGGGAATAAAAATTGAGATATTCATCTTCTTGAAATTAACTATTCAGGTCACACAATTTTTTTAAACTGCCCATCTAGGAACTTATTTGGTTTCCACTACAGTTTATATGCACATGTTCTTACTAAGAAAAAAAAATCCACCAAAAAAAAGCATAGAAGTTTTTTTTTTTGTGTGTGCACTTCGGAAACTTTAGTCTCATTTTGGTTTTTCCATTCATCATTTTTGATGCAATAGCTCAAACCCTGCATAAAAAATATGGATGCAAACCCTACTGGCAGTTTATGCAATGACTACTGTTCTTACAATAGTCATAAGCAAAACAGTAAAGACATATCTTTCCTCTTTTCACAAATCATATTCTGCTGATGCGGTTTCTGTACTAGGGAGAGAATCACATTAACTTTGTAAACTTAGCTCATAATGTGAAATCAGCAGCCTCTCACTCATATCGTCTCTTCTCTCTTTGGCATGTTATCTTCCTCGCAAAGAATAAAAATCAATAAGCAGAACAGCACTGCCTCTCACTACAGCTAATTACTGTGCTGGGTTTGGCATGGACAACACGCCAATGCCATCATTAGCAGTCCACACCACTGTGAATCTAAAGCGAAGTCTAAGGTCAACGGAGAACGAAAACGCATCAATCCATCAACCCAAACAAAGTGCCACATAGTGCCAAACACTCCATATTTAACGAACTGAGCGGAAAGGACCCAGGCATGATGAATGGTAGAGGTACGTACACGCCTTTAGCCTGCCCTATGTATTAGGTGGAAACCTGATTTCATACACTTCTGAAATATTCACTGCTACGGAAGATCAGGGCAATTCTTTCGAATCATTCTTTCTTCCAATCTTCCCATTTAATCCTCTTTGCAGAGTTTGCACTTGTTTCACAGACCTGCGCTCCATCTCTTTCTAATCTCTCCCCCCTTTACTTCGTCTTCCCCATGTTGACTGTTCAGAGCATGCAGAGGAGAGCAGCGTCTGACTGCACCGTGAAAGATAAGCAGCTCATCTCGTTTGCAGAGGCTATAAATAATTTGATCTTTGTGGCTTTCGCAGGCTGAGTTCAGATGCCGTTACTCTGAGATTCAGGGACATGCTCGGAAAGTGCCATCTGAATCCTAACGTAGAGCACCTGATCAAGCCTCACTGATGGAGCATCTGGATCAGGCGGCCCACCGCAGTGCAGGGTGCATCTGTGTACAAGGATAATTTGCATTCAAATCCACTAATAGGCAAGAGATATGGCTGAGCTCTGTATAATCCAGAGATCAAACTAAAAACAGGAGGAACACGGATGTAATCCCTTCTCTGAACAAGTGGCACAGCGGACTTAAAGGAAGAGCACACTACGTCCTAGAGAGCATCATACCATGCTAGATTTAAGAAAATGGCTTTTCGTAGAGAGGCTTACGGCTGGTAATAGGAGTCAGGGATGAAAGAGGTTTAACAATGTGCTGTCCCCACAGCTACAGCTGTGGCCGATCAGCTCCTATGAGGAAAGCAGGGTTCAGCTGACTCATTAAACTCAGTGCTCTCGAAAACTGAATTCAAAACAAGCACATCCATCTCAGTAGAGCTCTCCCCATCAGAATGCGCTTAGCGCTGTCTTAGTCACAGAGACGACCTGACGCTGGCCACGCCCCCTCTGCATCCTCATCACGTTGATTCATGAGCTGTTCTTTCATCTAATGCTGGCCGCTATCGATTCACCACATCTTCAGTTGTTTCCTGCTACCTGGATCAGGACCTCAACACCCACAGCTTGCCTGGCCAATCCAAACACAGCTGTATAACTATAATCTTGTCACTGTATCTCATACCATAATTAATCAAAGTGC
This sequence comes from Sinocyclocheilus anophthalmus, assembly GCA_018155175.1. NCBI lineage: Eukaryota > Metazoa > Chordata > Actinopteri > Cypriniformes > Cyprinidae > Sinocyclocheilus > Sinocyclocheilus anophthalmus. Next base: position 23,145 of record JADLZN010008107.1, read on the forward strand.
TCATTCAAATAAAAAAAAATCTCTTAACATTACAAGACTCAAGACAGATAAATAAATAATTTAATTTAGATTTATAACATAGTTATGACTAAATTCACTATGTAATAAAACATTATATATTCTGGTATAATATAATTAATTTATAGTTAACATTGTAATACTACTAATAATAATAATAATAAGCTCAAGGTCAATCAACAAGAAAATTACCACATTCAATTACATTCAAGTACATACATCTTAGGTATGTACATATATGCACTAATTTTTGGCAACCGGAATGAATCCAATTCTGAATCCAACTCAAAGATCTGCAATGTGATTCACATATTTGTTTACATCTGCATCACATTTATTTCAAGCAAGACTTCAGCACATACATAAGTTGCTATGTTCAGAACAGGAGAAGGCCACAGTAATAATGTCACTGGAGCTACCGCAACTATAATTTTAGCAAATATTTAGTAAATAAATATTCAGGCTTATCAACTGACCAGCTTGTAAAACGTGACGTAAATAAACATCCGCATATTTGTATGATGTAAAGCGTATGTAAAACATATGCATCATGGCTCTGCACATGAAATCTGAACAAGATATCTGAATCTGATTTTTTTTTTTAAATAGTCACATTCAGCTGTTTACATGCTTACTTTTTCCTTTTGACCAGATTATCACAGGTCTTCACTCTCCACACCCCTTTCAATCCATTCGAAAATCCATTCAGTTCGAGACCATTCGGATCAATTGTGGTGTTTACATGAAGGTTTTTCTATCTGAATGAACCATCAAGCTGTTATAAAAAACATTATTTGGGTGCCTGTAAACACAGCTGGCGTGTGCATGTTGGGGAGGGGGGGTATTATGAAAAAGGATATATTTTTAACCATGAATACCCATTCCTTAATAAAAAAAACTCTTCCTTCTCTTGACCTCTTTGGCAGAAGTCCCACTCTCTTTTTCCGCAATACTTTGATTCTGCATCATGTGTAAACAACATCAAGCAGTCCAGCCCACTGATAATATCTACCTGGTAGGGATGTAACGATTCACTCAACTCACGGTTCGATTCGATTCATGATTTTGATTTCATGATTCGAGTCACTATTTTTTTTTTTTT